>KN824841.1:0-84932 GCA_000827395.1 Paxillus rubicundulus Ve08.2h10 | reverse complement strand
AATGCAGTTCAGGCCACTCAATTCATTAATTCCATCATTGATACTCCTGTCTGTCCACAGAAAGTGAGGAATACCCTCAAGGAGGCCTCTCTAAAGGCTGTGGTAAAGAAGAAAAAACATCTTCTCTCTGCTACTCATAGAAAGAGAAGGTTGGCCTTTGCTCTCAAGTACCAGCATTGGACTGTGGAGGACTGGAAGAAGGTAATTTGGTCAGATGAGACTAAAATCAATAGGATTGGGTCAGATGGACAGGAATATATGTGGAAAAAGAAGGGGGAGGGGCTAACTTCCAGAGAGGTCAAAGGTACAGTCTAGTTTGAAGGAGGATCACTGATGGTATGGGGCTGTATAGGGTGGAATAGTGTGGGGGTTTTGAGTGAGGTTGAGGGGAGGATGGATGCTGAACAGTATGTGACCATTTTGGAGGGAGGATTGCTGCAGAGCATGGAGGATTCTGGAATTCCTGCAGGTGAAGTCATCTTCCAGCAGGATAATGATCCCAAGCATACCTCCAGAAGAGCCCAGATCTGGTTTGAGGAGCAAGATATCAAGCTTCTGGATTGGCCTGCTCAGTCTCCAGACCTTAATCCCATCAAACACACTTGGGGTCATCTCAAAAGATGCCTCTCAGATTATGATAGGGGTCCAACAGGGGTTCATCAATTATGGGATAGGGTGATGGTAGAGTGGAGGAAGATTTCTGTGGAGGAGTGTCAGAAATGGATAGAAAGTATGCCTAGAAGGACTCAAGCAGTTATCAAGGCCAAGGGAGACCATAAGTACTAAATACCCTATTTTATACAAAGTCAAACAACTGTCCCAATGAGTTGTCATTTTGACATGACTGCCATTTCATCAAATGCTTACCAAATCGCTTGACCTTTACACCAATGGAAAGCCAAGAGTGAGTACCTTATTTCATATGCTCATATGTTATGGCCTAGGGTAAGGAGTATTTGTGGGTATTAACCTTAGTGAAAAACATGCAGACATTGTGATGGTTGTTTGAGCCACTGTATTTCCCCTGGTGCATCCAAAGCTCATACAATTTCCAGTCACATTCAATCTTGACACCTAGGTACTTGGTGACAGTGCCCAAATTGCTAAGACTGAAACAATTGGCAAGCTGCAGCTTGACCCAATCAAGGAACTTGCAGTTGTTGGGTCTGGCGAGCCCATCATCAACATGCCAGGCAATGATACATATGATGTGATTGTAGATGAAAACTGCATAGTCAGTATCACAGCAGAGAAAACTGAGCTTGATCAAGACAGTGCACATAACTTTGTACCAGTCAATGGTGGTTTGTTTAAGGCTGTAGAGGGATGAGAGCAGGTGAGACACAAGAAGTGCTCCAGCCTTGCCAAACTGCTTGAACCTGGGAGGCTGTCACATGTAGACATCCTCATGCAGTTTCCCCCAAAGAAATGTACACTTGGCATTGACACACTCTAACTCTCAGTCAAACATGGCTGCCAGGGCACATAGAATACAGATTGAGGCAGAATTCATGACAGGTGCAAAAGTCTTCCCAAAATCCACACCAGGCACCTGAGAGAAACCTTGCACAACAAGACAAGCCTTGTACTTGCCCCCCCCCTTGGTATCCTCTTTAAATTCAAGTACACAGCAACAACTGATGGCTTTGCATCCAGGTGGAAGCAGTACAAGCTCATAGATGTTCATTTCCAACATGAGATTGATTTCTTTGCACATGGCAGCTAGCCAGTGATTGACATCAGGGCAATGTATATATGGCCTCTTCATAGTTGTTAGGAGGGATTTTGAGGTCATAACCCAGCAACATGGGATTGCAATGAGTGTTGGAGCAAATGGTCAGATGGACCTGCTCACAAATAATGAGGCTTGCCAGCAGACACAGAAAACCCACCTCCTCACCATCCTGTACAATTGCCTCAGGAGGCATCACTGGAGGGGCAGAACCTGGGTCAGCATCAGGCAGCACCCACTGCTGTTCCAACTGAGAATCAGCAGCAAGAGATGCTGTATAGGCCACACCCTTTGCAGTTGAGATCTGGGTGTGAGCAGAGTGATGCAGTAAAAAGATACCAAGTCCCTTCCTGGTGTTAGGAGGTTGGAACTGAGTGAATAGTATAAAGAAGGGGTGCAATATTATCAACCCAGGGGCGATTCTGTGTGAGAGGAACTGTAGAAGAGAAAATCTGTCAGTCCTTAGAAGGTATAGGCATGAGTGTTGAGCACTTTTCCGTGGGGTTTCTGGGGCAGGCAGACAGGTGGAGTGGTATAAGAACTAAGTGCATTGGGGTGCATGGAGGAGTTGGTAGCTGCATTGTTTTTGTCTGGGTCTTACATGCATCTGACCTCAAGTCTGTGGTGACAAAATATGCATTTCCAGAGACTAGGTACAGACTTTTATAGTGCAGAGTTACCCACAACAGTGCCAAATCAAACCAAAACATAAGGTATGTGTCAATGGAGCAGAGAAAATACATATAGAGTGGTCCACAGACTATGTCTGCCAGAAGGAATGCAAATAGAGAAGAAAAAGGCTTACCGGCAAGTTAGGATGGACAGGACCAGATATGGGTGGACATGGACACAGGGTGCAGGTGTCACATGGAGATGGACAGATTTTGATGGAATAAAGTGGAGATGTGGCAGATGGCAGATGGAATAAACTGTGGTGCTTTGGCTAGTCTAGTAGGTGGATGGAGATACTGGAAGTTTGTACTTGCACTCATATGGAAGACTGCTTTCCTACAGTGGTTGGAGTGGTGGAGGAAGGACTTGCCCAGTAGCAGGGTGAGGGTCATTGTCATTGTTGTCATCACTATCATCACCAGGAAAACTGCAGCCACTGAAATTCTTGTTAAAAATGACATCTCAGAGTTGAAAAACACTGGTGACCTTGTCATGACAGTGGTATGCCTTCACCCTGGGGGGGTAACCAAGAAAGATGGCCTCACAAGAGCAGGGGCCAAGCTTCTGCTGCAATTTTGGTGGGATGCATGCAAAGTACTGTGCACTGAACACCTGAAGGTGTGACAGGTTCAGCTGAACCCCATGTCTCATCTGGTATGGGGTCTTCCCAGGGGGGAGTGCATGGGATTCCAATGGTTGAGAAGATAAGTCACAGTAAGCACAGTCTCCCCCCACAGCATGTGTGGGAAATGGGCATGCTCCAACACAGCATACAATCTACAACCTTCCAGTGTATAGATGATGTGCTTGGCCTTGCCATTTTGTGGATGCACATATGGTGCAGCAAGCTGATGTTCAATTCTGGCCTTGACAAATTCTGCAGAGAAGGCATCTGAGATGAATTCCCCCCCATTGTTGGAATGGAAGATCTGTGTGTGAAGGCCAGAAGCATTCTCCCAGTGAAGATGTACCAAGGTCCAGGCAGCCAGAGCTTATCTTTGGTGGCAAGGAGTTGAATATCCAAGCAGTGCATGTGATCATCAAGAAAAATGATAAAGAAGCATTTGCCATGAGGAGTCTCAACTGGAAAAGGCCCACAGAGATCAGAGTGAATGAGTTCCAGGAAATACAAGGCTGGGGGAGATGTGGATGGCAGATGTGGTTTACATGGATGCTTCCCAATGATGCAGGCTTTGCATTTGTCAGGCAGCACACTGGAGTTGAGATTAGCCCCCAAGGAGAGTAGTGGCAGCTGCTTCATGGCCTCCCCACCAATGTGACCAAGACATGCATGCCATAGGTTCAGCATCAGAGGAACAGCAGTGAATGCAGACAACTTGGGTGAGTGTCATATACTGTGTCCCAACAAGTCAACTCCGCTCCTCTGGAGCATACTCCGGACCAACTCTGCCTTTCTCACCTTATCAAGTCTGCTTCCCACTTTTCTGCCTTATCACTTGTCCACTTTTCCACTTATCTCTCTTACCCCTGATTCCTGTACCTTGTTCCTCATCCTTCACACTTGACAGACATTTGACATATCCAATGATCCCACCTTCTGATTAATCTGATTCTGACTTGTTCTGACTCCTCCCAAGTCATTCCTATCTTTTTGACATCCTTGACTCACATTCTGCTTCATTCCAGCACTCTGGTGCCCTCTGTGTTTACTTGTCCCTGTAGTATAAAAACCCCTCTTGCATTTTGTATTCTTGAGTTCAAATATCGACTTTGATCACTCCTCCTCTCTGTCCAACCTAAGTCCTTCGCTTGACACTTGAAGCTAGTCTTCTTGTCATCACTTTGACCCTCTGACCTCCAAACCCCCTTTACTACTCCGTTCTGCCATTGCTCCACTCTGCTGTTACTCTGTTACTCCACCCACCATAAATACCGGACTGAACTCAAATAAGGGCACAACACATAAGTTGAAGCCAATGTCCACTCCACTCCGACAACTCCTGACAGCCCAGAGGACTCTGGATCTTAAAAGTGAGGGAGATATGGGAGGGGGAATGCCATTCAATGGTGGTGGCAGGAACTCCAGATCCACAAAACAAAGGTTACCCACAAGGGGTAGGGAACTGAGCAGATGCCCTCAATACACCAGCTCACAATATAATGGCCCACCTTTGAATTTACATTCCCAGCCCTTGTTCAGCATCCATCTGACAGACAGCAAGTTGATCATAGCATCAGGTGTGTGAAGGCAGTTGGTCAGATGCACACACCATTTTACACTGGCTATGGTGAGAAGCACTATGCAGTCCCCCTGACTGGAAGTGGCCAAAAAACTGTGGTTTGCAGTGTGTATGGCAGGAGAGGAGTTGGGTGAAAACAACCAGAAATGTGCACAATCATGAACTAGGGTGGTGGTAGTTCCAGAGTCCATAATAATGGATAGTGAGTTGTGTATATGTGCTGCCAACTTAGAGGACATCAAGCCAGATTCCAGAGCTCCATGGATGCACATGACAAATCACCTAGAAAGGCACTGTTCAAAGTGTCAGGGAAAACAGCAGTGACAGGGACAGAGGGGAGTGAGGATGTGGAGACAGCAAGAGTGGAAGCTCCCAATGAAGTGGGCATACCATCCTTCTTCTTCTTCTTCTTCTTCTTCTTCCAGGGCACCTGACCCTCCATTCCCCACCAGGAGAGAAACAGTGGGGATGATCATGATCACCACAATGGCTCAAAGCACAAGCAGGCATAATGCAGAAAATTCCCTGAGGGTTCTTGGGATGTTTTCATAACCTGGTGATGGGATTTGTTTCACCTGGAACAACTGCACCTGTGGAAGCCATATGCACACACTCTGATCCTGGACAAGACAAGGCTTTCTCATTGAGCTGATGGGATGCCCCACCACAGATGCAGGTTGAGTAGGAGTCAAAGGTCATGGCATTGTGTTGGAAGGTGGCAGAGATGGAGTTCCCAGCACCGAGAACTCAGAGCAGATGTGATGACCATTCCAGAGTAAGCATCATGAAGGTGTTGCTTGAGCTACAACTTGAACATTCTCCATTCAGAGGATAGAAGCAGTCCTGTGAGTAATTGAAACACAAACACCTCCTCAGAGAAGTTTTCATCCATCTTGGGGAAGTGGCAACAAAGGGTGTGTTTGCCCACATAGTGAGATGTGTCTTATGTGTCCTCCATGTGTAGAGCAGCTAATTGCTTGTGAAGTATGAACTGCATACTGAGGTCCTTCTGTTCATAATGATGTCCAACAAGGGCCCATATTGCCTGTGCCATCATGATTCAATTTTTGGGAATGAGCTGACAGATGGGGGTGGTGGGTATACTGCATGATGAGGCACAAGCAACACAGTATGTAGTCTGTGTACATAAGAGGACATGTCAGGCCATCCATTTGCTTATTCATCTGTCTGGCACCCCTCTCCTAAGATTAGGGCTGGGCCATGTGGTGTGGTGTAGGAAAGCAGTATTTCCTACAATCACAACTGCCAATCCCTGGAATTTGAATTGGCCCACCAGATTGACCAAAACACCACAGCTCATTACATCTGTCATCCACTGCAATTCTGCTTTACTCCTTTGGAATCCACCCATATCTGTGCAATGCCCGCTACTTGTGCACCAAGGAAATGTAGGAATACAAACATATGCATATAGCTTAGGTAATCATGCACTTACCTTGGAGGCGTTGTACTGTAGTTTACCTTAGTGACTACACACTAAGGTATACTACAGGTCCTTTAAACCTTGGTACAGGTTTTCTACAGGAAAACCTGTCTGTTTTTACAGATCCCCATGTCCATGTCCACCAGTCCTGTCCATCTCACCGGTAAGCCATTTCTCTCTCTCTCTCTTTTGCAAAGTCTGCAAGCCACACCATACATACTTCCTCTGTTTTGTTGGCTCATACCTTATGTTTGGACTTGGTTTGACACTGTCGTGGGAATCTCCACATTATAAAAGTCTGTACTTAGTCTCTGAAAAATTCATCTTTTGTCACCATGGACTTGAGGTCAGATGCACATAAAACCTGGACAAAATGATGCAACTACTGACACAACTATGATCCCCAATGCACCTAAACCCCCTTATTCCACTCTGCCCCTCCCTTTTCCTTGGAAACCCCTCAGAAAGTGCACTACATTTGCATCTATACCTTCCCAGGACCAACAGACTCTCCCTTCTTTAGATTCCTCACACAGAATCCCTCCTGGGTGGATAATAGAGCCCAAGGTTAGGGTCATTGCAAAAGGGGCCAGGGAGCGACAACCACATACTCAACATTCCTTACTCCATGGCAGCTCATGGACAGCCAAGATGAGAAAGATGCTCAGATCAATACCCTCGAGTTTCAGGTAAGTATTAGGTCATTCACTGATGCTAACAACTTAATTTAAGCTCTTACAGAGTCTCAATGACAGCTGAAAGATCAACTGCATGCTTGCTTCCCTGGAAGATCACTCCTCCCTCATCATGGTGTTGTCTCAGTCTGATATCCCCTGGTTATGACACATGCTCCAGACTGCACTCAAGAACAGTGTGAGCATCCACACCATCCTTCAGACAATTGAGGAAGCCATTGAGCATGGCTTCCAGCCCCATGGCCATATAAAGGAGGTCACCAACCTTGCCCTTCTCATATATCACCTCAGTGGAGGAAATTTGTTGTATGCACTCAACCAGTGCATGTACATACCCTTGCTCCACACACTTTGATGCCAAATGTCATTTGTTGAGGTGACCCCCACTGTTGGCCACATTTCTATTGAGACCCTCATGGAAAATATCTGAAGGGTCATACTCACACCACGAGAAGAACTCAGAGCTATCCCCCATCAGGGCATCAGCTTCCTCGTTGACAAGATGGCCACCAAAGAAGTTGTGGTATATATGCTCCAGTCCAATTCTGTTGGTGGCCTTTGCTGGAACCATACCCACCTCATCAACTCCACACTCCACAACTATCAATCAGCACTCAATATCATGGATGCATTGAAAACTGGCAAGATCCAATTGGTGAAAGAGGTCACTGTTGTTGGTGCACATGCATTCAGAGAGGATGATGTCTATCTCATCCTTTCTGTGCACACTTGCAGAGTCCAAAACAGCAACATCAACTGCTATGGGACCTGATCAATCAGTGGCTGAGGAGTTTTTTGATGATGAGGAGATACTCAACAGTGCTAGAGCTGATTCCACAGCCCCCCCACTCCAACTCCTTCTGCTAGCATCATTTAAGAGGAAGACTCCAAGCCTGCACTTACATTCAAGGAGTCACTCACAGACATGCTCATTCCATTGCATGACAATGGCAGAGGCGGTGGTGATGATGATTCTGACAACAGTCATCCAGAAACTTCCAGTTCACCCATACGTCCTCCCAAAGGCCCTGGAATTTTTCCTGAGGACTACCTATGGGTCCAGGGGAAGTGGGTCCATAAATCCTCCTGTGTCCATCTCATCTGCAACAAGGACTTCACACCAAAGGCCCAAACTTGTTTGCTATGTATTTGTGGATTCATACCTGTCAACAAACATATTAACACTCTCAATGCTGGGCAAATTCTACATGGTGATTACTTTGTTGTCATCAATCTATTCCTTGGCCTCATTCACACATCTGAGAAAGCACTCACTCTAGTCCTCACACACTCAATGCAACTGGCAAACAATGGCACTGCCCATGGTTAGGTCAAAACTGCAACACTACTGTCCCCACATGGTACTGTCATTGTCTCAGGCAACATCATGACAATTTTACCTTTGATCCAACAATTATATGATCCCCTTTGGCTGTGGGATGGGACATTCAACCACAACTTCCCTCATTCCGGGCACTTCAATGGCAACACAATCAGTTGTTTCTATAAAATTCCACAGTAATTTTATCAAGCTTGTCAACCCTGCTGTCATTGCACCCTCTGAGCATCTTGGGGCCAAGCACAGAGAACATATCTTCAATGATTCAACATGAGCCTTGAGCAAGGCAGCATTACAGACTGCTGTAGCTGCACTTTGGACAAAGCTGGGCAAGATTGAGATTTCACTCAATGCTGTTGTGTTGATTTGGAGTACAACAAGTGTTCCTTACAAGACAGCATATGGTACATCATGGATAACATCATCCAATGGCATCACATACTGACTATATTGCTCAACAGATACACAACCTTTTATTTGTCAGGCCAGGATGGACAAGCTCAATGGAATGAAAGGCAAAGGGGTCAAAAGTGACTGCCTAGCTTGCAGCATACCCATCAAAGATCTGCAATGCAATATGGGCATCCATATCCTTCATACAGCTCAAGGTGTTCCTGATGATATGACCAGGGCTGTCACTGGTGCTCAGCCCTGCAGCTTTTGTGGTCAGTCAGATCACAACACCTGTGCTCTGACTCTCAAGAAGGTCCAGGGATGTGCACCCAAGTGGATCACACATTGCCCATATCAAGAGGACTTCCATTACAGCTATGCAGAGAAAGGGTCAAACAATAACCATGTTGTGATGTCCAATTGTCTGCATCTTATGCAACCATCAACTCAAAGACACCAATACATGCACTGCTCTATGGCACTACAACCTTGAGGCACATCTAGACAACAGACATTCAGAATATGCTCACCCAGGAAAGCCCCAGGGACTCCCCCTCCCTCATGAAATGTACAACATCATTTTCCTGACAAATCTTGAGTAGGAGAAGGCCAATTGACAAAATCTATAATAGGGCTATAATAGGGCAGTGATTGCCCAGACTACTAGGCATTAGATATGAGTAGTAAATAGGTATGAAGTATGACAAAATACAGTGAGCTCCAGAACCAGAACACCAACTCCACATCTCCAGAACATTGGAGTTCATACCTCTGCTCCACCACCAGGCAGAACGGCTTGGAGTCTCAGCGTCTGCTCAGAATTCATATGGAACTCATGTAGACTTTCATTGTACCTCATCATCCTTTTCTTGTCATCACTCCTGAGCCTCCAGGGACACTCCATCACTTCCTTACATCACTTAATTCCATTTCCTCCTTGTTCCTGTTCCTATTCCCCTGATTATCATTAGCAAGCACTTCTCTGCCCACTCCATTACATACATATACTTAGTTTTCACTTCAGATTCCTCAGTCATTCTTTGCCCCTCTTTGGCAGTGGCTGAGGTGAGTTTAATTTATACCTATTTACTACTCCTAGCTAATCCCTAGCATTTTGGGCAATCACTGCCCTCTTATAGTTTTTGTCAAAGTAGACTCACCTCAGCCACTGCCTAAGAGGGGCAAAGAACAACTGAGGAATCCAAAGTGAGAAATAAGTATATATATGTAGTGTAGTAGGCAGAGAAGCACTTGCTAGTAATAATCAGGGGAATAGGAACAGGAACATGAAGGAGATGGCATTAAGCGATGTAAGGTGATGATGGAGTGCCCCTGGGGGCTCAGGAGTGATGATAAGTGTTGAAGTAATCACATGATAAGTACAGTTATGACTATTACTGACATCCCATTACATGTGATACACTTACGCTATCGAGATTACTCATAGGTACTCAAAGCATTACACATAGACATTCTACAATGTTCTATGATGTTCTATACTTACCATACAAGGTAGTATATCAGTACAGTTTACCAAGCTAAACCAGTACACAGCATGGTCTGTGTGTAGACACAGAACCTATAAGTACTCAGGTCTTACACCTAGTACAGAGAGCAGAATAGTTACAGCATCAGCCAGTAGCTAAGTAGAGCCATTATCCAGCTACTACATATTGGACCTAGAGTCCTTTCCCATCTATATCATGTACACCTTGTACCTCTGATTATACATCATAGCCCAGGTGGCTCATAACCTATTACTCCCTTATAGTGCACATTGCACATAAGTAACTCAACTATCATAGAGATATTATCACACTCTATAGATATGTCTTACAACTCTTCTCACCATATCATCTAGGAAGATTCATGAGTCTCTCTCATTGATTGTGCCATGCATAGCCATAGGATCATATTATTCCTATAATAAGTAAATGATGATAAAGTGCGATGACAGTCCATGCAAGTTCTGGATGGATTCTGAGCAGATGCTGAGACCCCAAGCAATTCCACCTGGCAGTGGAGCAGAGGTATTATCTCCAAGTTTCTGGAAATGCAGCATTGGTGTTCTGGTTTCAGAGTTCACTGTATTTCGTCACCAATGTCCCCTTGTGGCCACTGTTTCACAATATTCAAAACAAGGAAAATGTAGCTCCTGCTAATGCATGTGTTCAGAAGTGTAGGCTGGACAGTACAACATTTTCCAAGGCTGCATCATTGTTGAAGAAGGCTAAACAGTAGTACCTTTGCATACATTCACATCATCATCCTTACCCTACATCCCTTGCACAGTCTGTTTTTTAACATCTTACTGCCTGTTTTTGTATGATTACTTAGTGCTCATGACAGTGTTCCAGGTCCTCAGTAGTAGAATTGCAACTTTTGTGCCAACATTGATCAACATTCCAACTGCTCCATCTGTGTGACCAAACTTGCCAAGTATGGCTTTATTATGCTGTGACAATCACAGTAACACCCCCCCTCCTTGTCCCAAAGCTTTGGGATGATCATGGCTTAGACTCAAGCATCACCCACCTCTTGATTCACATTTCTCATTCTCGCTTCAGCTGTCTCTTTCATTCCCTCCCACCAAATGTTTCATATGAAATGGCCTGCCCAACTGCACAATGGCCCACTCACACCTAAATGTGTCCACTACATAGGAAACAGCCTTCCAGTGCCCAAAATGGCCCACCCAGCCTCAATGTGGTTTACCCACACCTAAGATGGTTCAACTGCTGTTGCAAATTGCAATGGATATATGTCCAGTTGTAAAAAGTATAGAATGTATATTTCCTTGCTGAGAGATAGGTTCTGTATACCATTTATGACCAATCCTTTTTGGCATGGATATGGGGGATAAATTTTCAATTCATGCCAAGGGCCTGCTGGGCAGTGCACCCCACACGCAACAAATCTGTATCAAGCTGATACCCCTGGAGTCTGAACTGGATGTCTGATGTTGAATCTTGAGCATAGACCAGCAGAAAGCATAGATTCTATGCCTCACTGTCACACATCCCATATAGGGTAGCAAGTACTTGTTATATTACAAATCAAAAACTTGCAAGTCTGACAGGCAATATTCATATAACTTACATGTATAATGCTGTCGATGGTGATGTCAGGAATAATATATCAATGATTAGTTGTGGCAGGCTTGCTACAGCATTCTAGCAAGCCATATAAACTCATACAAAAAAAAACTATGGGACATGATGCATGATGTCTGAAGCGAGGTCCTGGCCAATCAGTGTGCAAGCGACGAGACCTAGTACCTGAGGACATCCATGTGTAACCTATCAGTTGCATAAATCAGTTGCTGCAGTTGAATGCTCTTGCTCTCAGCACACTGGGGGGGGGGTCCGATTGTATGGTCCCACTGTCTGTTGTCCCCTCAGTAGCAAGGTATCAAGAGAGTCGAGTCACTTGACAATGTTTTCATGGCAGTTCCGCTGAGCATCTGACTGGCAGACTGCAGTGCTTGAATGCTTGAGAACGTTCCAAGGACAACTCACGCAAACAACTGGACACGTCACCCCGCTGTGAAAAAAGTCACAAGTTGCACCCTTACCGTGTGATAACATCCACAAGTCCTTTGGCGTAGACTGCTCGCACGTCTACACTTCGGTTGTTTGACCAACCCTACTCCACGGCATGACCGTTCTAGACGCTCCTTGGACACTAGAGCCCCACCAAATCTTGGAACATTTCGGTGCAGACCCTTCTCGCGGACTAACAGCCGACCAGGCGGCCAAACATGCTGAGCTATATGGTCGCAACGGTCAGTCAACTCTCACCTTTCCTCTCTTTCCTTCCTTCTAAGTAATCCCCCACCGTCTCCTCTAGAGCTTCCGGAAGATCCCCCAACACCACTATGGAAACTAGTACTCGAACAGTTCAAGGACCAGCTAGTCCTTATATTACTTGCCTCCGCCGTAATATCTTTCGTTCTTGCTTTCCTAGAGGACTCAGAGGATTCTAGCCCCTTCGGAGCATTCGTCGAACCTGCTGTCATTATCCTCATTCTGATAGCCAACGCAACCGTCGGCGTCATCCAAGAAACTAATGCTGAGAAGGCTATTGACGTGAGTCTACTAACAATTTCACTCTGTCCAGCGTTAACACGTATACCTAGGCTTTAAAGGAGTATTCTCCTGATGAGGCAAACGTCCTCAGGTCAAGCCAACTAGCACGTATCCATTCTTCAGAAATCGTCCCCGGTGACATCGTATCTGTCGCGGTGGGGGACAAGGTTCCTGCCGACTGCAGAATCCTTTCAATCTCCTCGAGTAGCTTCCGAGTAGACCAGGCTATTCTCACCGGTGAAAGTGTCAGTGTTAACAAATCCACCGGTGTTGTTGCAGACGCCAAAGCAGTCAGGCAAGACATGACCAACATGCTCTTCTCGGTGGGTTCATGTTCTATTTCCAATGACCACTGCCGCTCAATTTGGTCCAGGGAACAACTGTCGTAAATGGTAGTGCCCGTGCCGTCGTCACGTTCACTGGGCAAAAGACCGCTATCGGACATATCCACCACTCTATATCTCAGCAGATTAGCGAAAAGACTCCTCTCAAGCGCAAACTCGATGACTTCGGCGATATGTTGGCCAAAGTGATATCCGTAATCTGTGTTTTGGTTTGGCTCGTTAATTTCCGTCACTTCTGGGACCCCTCCCACCATGGTGCATTGAAAGGAGCGATTTATTACTTCAAGATTGCTGTCGCCTTGGCGGTGGCGGCTATTCCGGAAGGCTTGGCTGCTGTTATCACTGCATGTTTGGCTCTGGGTACGAAGAAGATGGCACAGAAGAATGCTATCGTTCGAAACCTACCCAGTGTCGAGACTCTTGGATGCACAAACGTGATCTGCTCCGACAAAACTGGTACGCTAACAACAAGCCAGATGAGCGTGTCCAAGGTATACTTTTCAGTAGTTACTTCGTCTCTCGCTCACTCTTTTCCGTCAGTTCCTAGTGATTGATGCTCAAACCAGCTCTCCAAAGGAATATGAAGTTGAAGGGACGACGTATTCTCCACATGGCTCTGTGCAGTCCCCCGATGGCAAAAGTGCTGATTTGAGTTTGGACCCCATGCGCAGACTTGCAGAGATCTGCGCCATTTGCAACGACGCCAAGGTTGTGTACCAAGCGGTGAGGACCAACCCACTTCTTCAAATTTTATTTATTTATTCGTCGCAGGAAAGGGCTGCCTACAGCAACGTTGGCGAACCTACGGAAGCTGCACTGAAAGTTCTTGCCGAGAAATTGGGTTGTTCGGACCCAGAAACTACCAAGTCTTTGCCATCTTTGACTCCTGTCGTTCGTGCAAGCGCCATCAACGAGTATTACGAGCGCAGCATACCCCGTCTGTTGACTTTCGAATTCTCCCGAGACCGCAAGATGATGTCTGTTCTGGTCCGACTCAATGGTACTGGTGCCTTATTCGTCAAAGGAGCCCCCGAGTCCGTCCTGGAACGCTGCACATCCGTCATGGTACACGGCAAGATCATCGCCATGACACCTGAACTAAAGGACACCATCCTCGCCGGAACTGCTTCCTACGCCTCCAAAGGTCTACGGACACTTGCCATGGCTTACGTCGACGTGAAGGACACCGAGGCCTCACACTACCTGAGTCAAACCACGGAAGACTACGCCCGGTTCGAGCAAAATCTTGTCTTCGTCTCTCTCGTCGGCATGCTCGATCCCCCGCGCCCTGAAGTCCGCCTCGCCGTCGCAAATTGCAGAGCCGCAGGCATCCGCGTGATCTGTATAACCGGTGATAACAAGGGTACTGCTGAGACGATCTGTCGGAAAATTGGCATATTCCGCGACGATGAGGATCTGACGGGGAAGAGCTATACGGGACGAGAACTGGATGAGCTTAGTCAGGACGAGAAAATCAAAGCCGTACAACGTGCGAGTCTGTTTAGCAGGACGGAGCCCGGACATAAGAGTCAGCTGGTCGATCTGCTTCAGGGACTGGGGATGGTCGTAGCTATGGTGAGCACTACCCTACCGACTCTTAAAGGACTGGGGTTCTAACGGGCACTGCTTCAGACGGGCGACGGTGTCAACGACGCTCCAGCATTGAAAAAGGCAGACATTGGTGTTGCGATGGGTAGTGGCACCGATGTTGCCAAGTTAGCCGCAGATATGGTCCTCGCTGATTCGAATTTTGCAACGATAGAACAGGCTGTAGAGGAAGGCAGACTCATCTACAATAACACTAAACAGTTTATTCGATACCTTATCTCATCCAATATTGGTGAGGTTGTCAGGTATGGATTATCGTTGACCAGGGTGTCTCTATTGCTGACTTTAGCTTGCAGCATCTTTCTGACAGTCCTCTTAGGTATGCCAGAGGCTCTAATTCCCGTACAGCTGCTTTGGGTCAACCTTGTCACGGACAGTCTTCCGGCCACTGCGCTTGGGTTCAACCCACCGGATCATTCTATCATGCGTGTACCTCCACGCAATGCGAAGGAACCGTTGGTTGGGAAATGGCTGTTCTTCCGGTACATGGTCATCGGGATCTACGTTGGTTGCGCCACCGTGTTCGGATATGCATGGTGGTTCGTTTACTACTCAGGAGGTCCTCAGATCACTTGGCACCAACTTGTGAGTCGACTAGGTTCCATTTGCCAAAGATAGCTAAAGACTCTGCGCTAGACGAACTTCCATCAATGCACGACCATGTTCCCTGAGATTGGATGTGAGATGTTCGCCAACGACATGGCCCGCCGCGCTACGACGATGAGTCTCTCGATCCTGGTCACGGTGGAGATGTTCAATGCCATGAACTCTCTCTCCGAAAACGAAAGTCTGCTCCGTCTACCTGTGTGGAAGAATCCGTTCCTCGTAGCTGCGATCGCGTTGAGCATGGGGCTCCACTTTGCGATTCTGTATATCCCCTCTTTTACGGCGTTATTTGCCATCACGCCGCTCAATTGGGCGGAGTGGAAAGTGGTATTATACCTCAGTGCGCCCGTCTTAGTGATTGATGAGGTCCTGAAGTTCCTGACGGTCAGTCGTTATGTCACAATCACTGGAAGGGTGATGCTGACGATCCTTGGAACTAACTCAACATGCAGGTCACCTTTATTGATCCGCTCAGGACAGTTGAACAGGAATAACTATTAACCTCCTGCTATGAGGAGTAGACAGAATAGTACCATACGTAGCACAATGCAGTACTTGTTAGCCACACAGATCGCCAAGTTATGAAACTCCGATCACAGGCTCAAAGCCTAATCAACTTTAACTTGCGACCTTTAAGTATTATAACAATGAGGCTGGCTTGTCTCTCTTCATTGAATTATTCCCAACAATCCCAACCGTCCCCAAGTTCTTGTGTATAGAAAAAAAAAACACCAACAACCAGTCACTCTTTTAACTCCCTGATCTCGTCAGCCCACCCTCCCTACTGGCCCTCGATCAATCCATGCGACTTTTCGCCAACCTGTCGTTGGCCCTCTCGGTCGTCCTATCATTCTGCTCTGGTTCCCTAGGCCATGTGGCTCATGCCCACCAGGCCAGGCGACACCATCTAAAGCGGCAAGACGACCTTGCTGTTCGTGATCCCGGAAATATCAATCTTTTCAAGCGTTTCGACAATGCCCGGTTCACGTATTATGCAGATGGTCTTGGAGCTTGCGGCGCCACCAATCAGCCCGGTGACTTTGTATGTTATTACTGACCTCCGTTCAATACTTGTTAAATTCTCATTGTTATCAGATCGTTGCCCTCAACTCAGCGGTAAGCTTTCCATGAATGACATAAAGTGGCAAGTCTAAATCACGATTTAGCAATACAATGGTGGTCAATACTGCTTCCAAACGATCACCATCACAGCCAACGGCAAGACAGCGCAAGCCCAGATTATGGACGAAGTTCGTTCTTCTCAATTGTTCTCTGGTCTCTCTAATTGAGTGTGTCACGCAGTGCCCGGGATGTCCGTACGGTGGCCTTGACTTCTCCGAAGGTCTCTTCCAGTACTTCTCTGACATCTCCGCCGGTGTCTTGTATGGTACTTGGAACTTCGGCTCTGGATCTCCCCCTCCCCCTCCTCCTCCCCCTCCCGCTCCAACCACTTGGCAGCCCCCACCACCACCTACGACTACCTGGCAACCACCCCCACCACCTACGACTACCTGGCAGCCACCCCCGCTACTGACCACCGCTTCCACGTCACCACCCCCTACCACTACCCACAGTTCCTCGAGCCCCATTTCAACCACGACCAGCTCGAGCACCTCGAGTTTGGTACCGACTCCCACGACTACGAATCTTGCGGTGGAGACTGCTGGAGTTGTCCCTGAAAGTGGGGCGAACTCGTCCGTGATCATCGACCTGAACTTGTCCCTCGTGTACCTCGGTTCGCTCCTCGAAGCCTGCCAGAGTTCGCAGTGAGCACACCAGGTCGCTGATTCTGAGTGCCACCGTCGCACCATAGATTGGAAGAGGGGTTGGAATAAAGTAAGGCAGCACGCTACATATCATCGGAAGGACGCTGCGTCGAGGTTGCCTGACCTGACGGACTCTTTTCCCCAGTCATAGATATACCCGTATCGTTCTATTCACTGTTGCTTACTGGGCGTTTCAAGTTGCGGGACGAGTTGAATTTTTATCGATGGTATTCTTACCTGGTGTTTGTGTGCCGTCCTAGATTTTTATTGTTGCGCATTAGGATGGGATGGGTGCAACGCAGGTGTTACATATTATACTTTTGGGGTCGCGGTGCCACGTCAATGACTTGGAAACAACTTGGAAACAGGATCTCTTTCTTCCAGCTTCCAGACTGCAGCCTGTACATAACGGACAACGTTCTGCACCAGTCACTCTCTTGTGCGAAGCCACACTCGTTTACGATACCGTTCCTTGGATATTCCCGTCGTGCAGTCATAACTTAGTCAAACCGGAAGAATGAAGATCTCCGCCATTTTTGGTTTCCTTACCCTCGCGTTCCCTTTTGCTACAGCTGGCCATTGGGCCAGGCGCCATCAGGAAGTAGCCCACCGCGCTCGCGGCGATGTTGACATCCATAAGCGCGCTTACACGAACGCACGCTTCACTTTCTATGATGTCGGATTGTAAGTGTTACGCTTCTCGTGTAAATTTGACGCTCATGTTATTTATATGAAGGGGAGCCTGCGGACAATACAACAGTCGCAATGATTTTGTGAGGACCACCGGATATCCAGGAATCTGAACCACTGACGAAGTTCTTAGATTGTAGCGTTGAACGTTGGCCAATACGGTGGTGGATACCCAGGTCCTCAATGTTTCAAATCCATCACCATCTCGTACGGCGGAAAGACGGCTCAAGCCACCATCATGGATGAGGTTCGATCATAACATTCGCCTTGGGGCACCACGTGTTGACGTTGATTTTGGCTAGTGTATGGGATGCCCTTGGGGTGGCCTTGACTTCTCTCGTGGATTGTTTGACTACTTTGCCGATGAGAGTGCAGGTGTGCTCTATGGCGAATGGTGGTTCAATGACGGCAGTGGTGGAGATGGAGGTGGAGGCCAGACCACTACCACTACCACTACCACCCCGCAGTGGACTCCTCCTGCGACAACCAGTACTCACTACCCAACTACTACCTGGGTTCCCCCGCCCTCTACAACCACGACTTCCCTGTATACCCCCACTACTACTTCCACCACGACCACCACAACCACGACCACAACCACAACCACCACAACGGCCTCTTCGACCACGGTCAACTATAGCTCTGGTTTGATCAGTGGGCTGGCTATACCAACTGGCGGAGGGGTGGCTTCACCTGGGGCTAGCAATCCCCAAAACCTCGTTGTCATCAATGATATCCTCATCGAGATTGGCATGGTTCTCACCGCATGTCAGAAAGCTAGCTAGGGTACCACGACGGCTTCCACGTTTCATCTCGGTTGACTCGGGTTTGATTGGTGGTGTACTTCGTGATCTATTGTTCTACTTAAACTTATTGTTTTTTCCCAATTCTCCTGCTCTTTTTTTTTTTCCAAGCCGGCCTTGCGCAGTTAGCTTTGTACGGTGACGTGTTTCTGTAGCTCTTGACGACTGTCTCGCTAAAGCCTGTCAATCTGTCCTCGACATCGTTTATACCTTGGGTTGGCTGGTGTACACCCTACACTCGACTAGTACACTGAAGTATCAGCTACCACTGCAATGTTGTTAATCATTTCTTTCACAAAGCAGACATCAACATTAGCTACGGTAAGCCAGAATGTTAGGGCACTAAATCACAAGGGATAACCAAGAACATGAGACCGCCAGAACTAAAGAAGCTGATGGTCCATTCAAATGAAGCAAGTGACGAGCAACGCCTGCAACCCCTTTCCCTTGACCCATTTAAGAGATGCTCTATTCCCCTTTTTTCTTATGTCTTTACGAAGGGCCTTCTTGCTAGGCTTCAAGATCTGCCGCAACGCTGACTGGCCCTTGTGGCGCGTAGCAATGTATTCTTTGATGTTGATATGCACTTCGGCTTTGAGAATCTTCCGAGCGGAAGTCAGGGTGCTCGGGAGATCAGAGGTCGTAGGCACGCGGATACCGAGTTCAACGATGAGAGCACGGAGCAGCGTTAGCTGTGCTTCATTGTCCTTGACAGGAGATTCAAGATAACTAGATATTTGTGTCAGACAATGGGACGTGGAGACGAGCGGCTGCAAAACATACTGCGTTATGAAGGCTGACGCATCGTCGTAGGATGCGGTGGGTATACTAATAATCCCATGGCGATAATCAGACCTGTCCGAGGCGACGTCAGATTGTGCTTGAGCAGGCCGTCTGACGTTCCGGGCAGACCTTTGCCTCCTACGGTTAGTTGAGGGTGTTCCCTTCTTCAGGTCAGCAACATTACTATCCGACTCCTCGCTGCTGCACTCCGAGTCGGTGAGGTGGTCACCGAACGAAAGCTTTTCAAATGCAGACGACCAGTCTCCTTCGCACTCGACGTTGGGTAGGGGGTGGCCGAGGAGTATGAAATCTCCATCGCTGTGAGAGCCGTCACTTCCGTCTCGAGTCCATACTATTTCTTCATCCGAGAATTGTTCAGAGAATAGTGTAGGGAAGGAAATCTGCTCTGGTGAGCTTCCAAATCCGTCAGATCCTGACATTGTGCAAGGGATGTAGTAGACGGTGAGATGAAGCAGATGATTATATGAAGTCGAGGGCAGGGATAGGGGCTAGTACTAATCCCCTAGAGTCGATTTTCGCGATGATTTTCGATCGAATCTGGCTATTACGTAATGTTATTAAACCATCCTGGAAAAGGTAAGCTAGCACACATCTCTCATCGATCTCATCAATCATCAACATAGCATAGATATGTCGACTGTGTCATGAAATGCTGTGACAGGCTGGCTTAACACATTCAGAGAAGCCATTCGATTGCATAGTACTCATACCGGTGGTCGAGACAGACAGGTGCTGGCAGAGGTACTGAATGTGGCGGAGCCGGAGGTGGTGCTGACAGAAGGGAGTGCAAGGATGTGTCATTTAGAGCCTGAGCCTGAGTGGCAGTGACCTGGCGAGATGGATGGTACACTCGTGGTGTCGTGGCTGGTTGTTGACACCCCGTGTCGTACCACATATGAGATCGGTTAGGGGACGTGGATGTCGTGCTGTCTGAGCTGGGGGGTTGGTCAGCGTTGCACCCGTTACCATTTTACGTAGTCACCAATAAAAAAATTTGTGCTTTCACTATTTCTGTGGTCACCTGGCGCAGCTTGAAGGAGCGTCCACCTGCGGCCCAAACGTTGGTGAGCCGTACTTCGTAAATCATACAGCCTACATGACAGAAATTATACCCCAAGTCACTGGAGAATGATACTATAGACTGGATACAGTGATCCACTGGTCCTTTGTACATAAAATTGTAAATATATACATATCATGTTCTACTCCACACTTAAAAAAATTCTGCTTGGTATAATTATTAAGGACTGTTCATAGTATATTGTTTGATACAAGTTTTATGTAAATTTGTCTCGTCGTTGGTGAGCATTGCGTTGTACAACAGCGAGCACCTTTTTACTGGATTTTCGAGTCCTTTGTACACGCACAATTGCTAAATCTGGTGCTAATGTCACACTATGTCACATCACTAATACTCAGTGATTCTGAGATCTGAGGAAACTTGAAGTACAACATACCGTCCTCAACACAACACATGGCTTCGGATGCCATGGTCGAGATAGGTCCCATAGTGCATATGTTGACATGTATACAATTTTTTTTCAATGTAAATACAGTTTTTAGCTTGCCTGAAGCTGTTAACTATTTGCACTTGCACAGATTTTTCACTTTTAGATATCTGGCTCGTTTTTTTGCTTCTCAATATATCACAAAATGGAGCCTATCTGATAGATTAAATCTACTGGATAACGTGCAATAAAAATTGTGGTGATTGGTGAAGATTTGAGTGAGTAACAGTCGTTGTACAAAGGAGTGGTGGTGTACAAAGGACCGGTGGATCACTGTACACTACGGTAGCAGCGGATTGAATGATTTATTGTCGGTCAATAGCACAGACCCTAACCCAAATTTGTATGTGGAATTATTATAATATACTTACTAATATTGATTACATAATCCGATTAGATGGAGGTGACCCTGTGCCCAACGTCCAAGTCGTAGTCCACGATCTTCTCTGCTCTTCCCCGTCAGTCGACGCCGACTTTTCTTCGTATCCTGACAAACTACCACAATAACCCGTAGGCACCCCATATTAAATTAGCTATGGAGGTATGCATTTCACTCCGTTCATTATTATGGTCAATGTTCAACATGTTCTTGTAGGGCCTACTTGACTTCTCCAAGGAGTTCGATGTCTCCCTTTTGGACAAGGTTGCCATGGCCCTTTACACAGGTCGCGGCCAGGAGGTCAGCTATGAATCTCATTTTCCATGCACCACGTCCTGATCTATGATTTATCGTGTTATAGCAACAAATGGCCCAACAAGTGCTCACTCAGTTTGAAGAACATCCTGATGCGTGGACTAGAGTTCCAGACATTATGGAGAGATCTTCATTCCAACAATCAAAGGTTCGAAGCTTTTCGCCACATGGGTTCAACAACTGATGGTCTCCGCAGTACATCGGCCTACAGATCCTTGAAAAACTGATCATGACGCGGTGGAAAACTCTGCCTGATGGTCAACGGCAAGGTGAATATACCATTATCTATATTAGACGCGTTCTTTACCTCCCGTCTAGGCATCAGAAACTTTGTCGTTGGCATAACAGTCAAAGTGGCATCAGACGAGACAACTATGCGGAAGGAGAAGACATTCATAAATAAGCTCAATCTCGCTCTAGTCCAGGTAATAGTTCATTGAACATAGGAAGACCGTCATTCACGGGTTAATTGTACAAAGATCCTCAAACAAGAATGGCCACACAACTGGCCCACTTTCATCACAGAGCTCGTCGAATCCTCCAAGACCAACCTCTCACTCTGCGAGAACAACATGGTTATTTTGCGGCTTCTTTCGGAAGAAGTCTTCGACTATTCTGCAGAACAGCTGACGCAGACCAAGATCAAGAATCTCAAAAACCAAATGTGTGGAGAGTTCAGTGAGATTTTCAAGCTCTGTTCCGAGGTTCTGGAGGAGGCCCAGAAGACGAGCTTGATAAAGGCTACTCTCGAGACGCTGTTGAGGTTCTTGAACTGGATACCTCTGGGATACATCTTTGAAACCACTATCATTGATCTACTGCTAAATCGCGTATGTGTTTGCTATTTTATTCCTCTCCCTGATTCTAATGGCGGTATAGTTCCTCGAGGCCCCGGAGTTTCGCAATGTGACTTTGAAGTGTCTGGCCGAGATTGCTGGTCTCAACGTGGGACCAGAATATGATCCCAAGTTTGTAATTTTATTCGCCATGGTCATGACATCCATAAACCGCATGGTTCCTCCCTCGACCAATATCGCTGCTGCCTACGCGTCCGCATCCGACTCTGGTCAGGAACTGGTCCTCAACCTTGCTCTGTTCCTCAGTAACTTCCTCTCCAACCACTTGCGAGCCGTTGAAACAGAGTCGAATCGCGATGTGCTACTCAATGCACATCTTTACATGGTCAAAGTATCCCAGGTCGACGAGCGCGAGATATTCAAGATTACCCTCGAATATTGGTCGAAGCTTGTAGCGGAGCTCTACGACGAGATACAGGCACTTCCAATTGGCGACAGTGGTCTGCTCATGGGCCTGAGCCTCGGGAACGGGAGTGGTAACATGCTGAATGGGATGTCTCTGCGTAAGAACATCTACAGTGATGTTCTGAGCAACTTGCGTCTTGTTGTCATTGAGCGGATGGTCAAACCAGAGGAGGTGCGGGCTCTCTCGTCACCCGCTGGCACTCCTAACTGGTCCACAGGTCCTCATTGTTGAAAATGATGAAGGGGAAATTGTCCGAGAGTTCATGAAGGAGTCCGACACAATCGTTCTATACAAGCAGATGCGCGAGCTCTTGGTGTATCTCACCCATCTGGACGTTGTTGACACGGAAAACATCCTGACAGAAAAACTTGCTAAACAAGTCGACGGCTCGGAGTGGAGCTGGCAGAACTTGAACACCCTATGCTGGGCTATTGGCAGTATTTCCGGAGCCATGAGTAAGTGATATTCCTGCCAGTCTCGGTGGTATTGAGTCATTTTCACTTCAGACGAGGAGACTGAGAAGCGATTCCTCGTGACTGTAATAAAGGACTTGCTTGGCCTTTGCGAGATCAAACGAGGGAAGGATAATAAAGCCGTCGTCGCGTCTGACATCATGTATATTGTCGGACAATATCCGCGCTTCCTCAAAGCTCACTGGAAGTTCTTGAAGACAGTGGTCAACAAGCTGTTCGAATTCATGCATGAGACGCACGAAGGTATGAGCAAAATAGTGAATAAAGGTTCAGGTTATTAATTGATCCGTAGGCGTTCAGGACATGGCTTGTGATACATTCATTAAGATCGCCCAGAAGTGTCGTCGACATTTCGTTATGCAGCAGTCGGGTGAACAAGAGCCATTTGTCGATGAAATCCTACGGCTATTGCACAGGATCACTGTTGATTTATCACCTCAACAAGTATGTTGATGACCTGACCTCTGATAAATAAGCTAACGCGACCCCGCTGAAGGTGCACACATTCTACGAAGCAGTGGGATACATGATTTCGGCTCAGCCCAACAAGCCTCAACAAGAAAAGCTAATTGCGAAACTAATGGAACTGCCCAACAATGCTGTAAGTTTTCTCCTGTTTTATTGTGCCAGTCGCTTGAACCACTTGCATCCTGTAGTGGGACTCCCTTATGGCCCAAGCCGCACACAACATGGACGTATTGAGCAATCTTGACAATATCAAAATCCTCTCGAACGTCCTGAAAACCAATGTTTCTGCCTGCACATCCATCGGTAGTTTCTACCTACCCCAAATTGGCCGCATCTTTTTGGATATGCTAGGTCTGTACAAGGCCGTCAGCGGCATCATTAGCGAAACAGTCGCCAGGGAAGGTTGGTCGAGTGAGCCGTTACCTTTCCACGAGCCCTGACCTGATTTCTCATTAGGGGTCATCGCAACGAAGACTCCCAAGATTCGTCAGTTGCGGACGGTGAAGAAGGAGATCTTGAAGTTGATGGAAACGTACATCAAGAAGGCGGAAGATCTTGATGCTGTTAATCTCAATTTTATGCCGCCACTCCTGGACGCCATGCTTGGAGACTACAACCGCAATGTGCCAACTGCACGAGACGCCGAAGTTCTCAATGTCATGGCTACGATCACCGGCCGCCTTGGTGTAGGTTATACTCTTATTCTGATGAAGCCTCTGCTGATATTTCCGTAATACCAGCCTCTTCTTACACCGCAAGTTCCCGCTATCCTTGACGCTGTCTTCGAGCCTACACTTAACATGATCAACCAAGACTTTGCCGAATTCCCAGAGCATCGTGTCGGCTTTTTCAAACTGCTTAGAGCCATCAATCTCAACTGCTTCCCTGGTATGCCATCGGTGTATCCGTGGTGAGCATTGCTGACGCCCTTTCCCAGCTCTTCTCGGAATACCACCAACGCAATTCAAGCTATTCACGGACAGTATCATATGGGCCATCAAACACACCATGCGCGATATCGCAGACACGGGTTTGAATTGTACGTCACCGCTCTTCTGGTGAGGCACGTACTAAAGCCTCCACAGTGTGCCTCGAGGTGGTCAATAACTTTGCTGGCGCAGAGCCAGCCGTCAGCAACGCCTTCTTTCAACAATACTTCCTCAGCATCATTCAGGACATATTCTTTGTCCTCACGGACGCCGACCACAAGAGCGGTTTCAAGCTCCAAAGTCTACTGCTTGCGCGGATGTTCCAACTTGTCGAGACAAACCAGATCCAGTCTCAACTATTCGACGCTGCACAGGTGGCTGACCCGAGCATGTCGAACTCGGTGTATATCAAGGAGTATTGTGCAAATTTGCTCAAGACAGCATTCCCTCATGTTCATAAGTGAGTCCAGATTTGACAGCAATGTTCCCGACTCGAGCCTCGTGCCTCTCTCAGTTCACAGGTGCAAGTGTTCGTTACTGGATTGGGAGAATTCCACAGCGACATCAACCGATTCAAACTTGCGTTGCGCGACTTCCTCATCCAGCTCAAGGAATTCTCGTCTAGCGATAATGCTGAACTTTACCTGGAAGAAAAGGAGGCGGAGGCACAGATGAAGGCCCAGGCTGAGCGAGAGCTCGCGATGCGCGTACCCGGTTTGTTGAAGCCATCGCAGCTCGAAGACAAGGACGAGGATATTTCATAGAAAGTCGTCATTTTTCGTTCTTCTGGCACGACTGCATCATGTCATAGTCCCGCTCACACTATTCTCGAACTCGAACTTATCTTCATTCAACATTTGTTTCAACAATTCACTCTGCTATCGATGCCTCCTCGCAGTTTGATATCTAATGTATTAGTATAGGTCGTGGAACGTATGAAAGTAATATAGAAAGCGCGAGGAATGTTTGCCTGATGAGGACTTGGTTGATAAGATAAGATACGGAGGTGGCCATCTACACCATCCTCAAGGACCACTTAATCGATCACCACCATGTTCAAAAAGTGACCCACTCGTTGTCTTGGGGTATAAGATACTGACCACATCTCCAGGTTCTCCCCATCCACCGACATAGCAAGCCAAACGCCACCGAAATCATCTGTGCAGAGATCGATCAGAGCCGCCGTGCTTTCCCAATGGAAAGTAGAACCTGAAATACTTGAGCAGATATGGCCAAAGAAAGAGTCTCTAATCCACGTGAAGTGGTCCGTTGATCTCTTTCGCTTTAGCCACCGCGCTTGACTATGAACCCGTTTGACAAGATAGCAGAGAGCATATTTCGATGTACACGCTCAACAGCGAACCTCTGTTTTTCCAACACTTTGACGGACCCTTCTATCCCACCCTTCGAATATTGCACAAGTGTAAGCCAGAGATCCGTTTGAGCTAGCCTTTCTAGGTTACCGACGTGCTTTCGTAGATCCGTTCATACTGCCCAAGGTGGGCGTCGACCGCGGTGCAATACGCTTTCTGCTCTCGGGTGCACACATGATGTGCCCAGGCCTTACCTCCGCGGGAGGCTACCTCCCTCCACCGGAGTCTGAGATCCCCGCCGATGCTCTCGTCGCAATCCATGCAGAAGGAAAGGAAAGTGCTGTGGCCATTGGAATTACGAAGCTAAGCACGGAAGAAATGCGCAAGGTCAACAAAGGAGTTGGGGTGGAGATCGCGACGCATTTGGGAGACGATTTATGGGCTCTGCGGACGGTCTGACAAGTGTTTCGTTCATATGCGCAAATCGACCCGTATCGGGGGCACTGTGGTGATATCAGAATTCAATAACAAGTGCCCATACTCGAACTGTTCCATTCCTCCTTATCATATCAACATCACTGTGTGTGAATTCGAGGGTGTTTTAACCCAAATTGAATACATGACCTTCATTTTGAAGCACCCCATCCTCGAGCGAATTGCTGTAAAGTCTAGCCAAGATCAATCACGACTTTAAGATAGCTGCCAATTATAATCGGGTTCTGTACACGCTGTCGGATCTATACCGGACGTTGGTACTTTTCGGCGCTGGTCATGGAGGGCCTACAGGACAACTCGTTCGTGTATGAGTCGTTCGTCCGAGTTAACAGACGAAGGAAGCGCAAAGGAGGAAAGGCTCAGCAGGGCGTCATTTCGCCGCTCGATCTTCTGATACGCGTAAGAGAAGAGATCACGAACGACGGCAGGTGGCTATTGGACTGCGAGGGTGCGTATCTCATTACTTTGCATGGATTCTCCCGCGGCGAAGGTGACTCGGAACATTCACTCTGGTGGCAGAACTAATCCAGACGGGTCTTCGTGATATGCGCATCGAGCCACGAGATGTCCTGTGCCTTGGGTTGGGAAGTCCCTGTTCGTCTCGTGATGCCCGAGCGCAGCTGGCCTTTCTGAGTCGACTGTGCGCCTTGTCAAACATAGTACGTGACCCCAGGGTGCTCAATCGAACCTTAGGTGACGCATTCTATAGGACTCTGCAAATGTTTCCGTGTATGATCCTGTATTTACGGACGCAGATAGGCGGCTGTTCCAAGTTCTCGGAATGCAGTGCCCCAGTGACATCAAAGCAAGTCGTTTCAGCTGACGAGGCGCACCCACTGAATGATGGCTTCTCTCTATAGCAAGTAAAGCATTCATTGGACGGTCCCACGATCCTGTACATGCCCCACTGCGACCTGAAACTGTACGAGATCGTCATTCGCGCCAACTGGACATACGGGCGCTTGTGCGACATCGTGTTCCTCGCGAACTGCTTCAGCGACTACATCGACAAGTCAGTACGCTCCAGGCTTACATGATCCCGAATCTGAGAACGTCTATAGCAACCCCGCTTCCAAGCTAGAAGAGCAATCTCCGTGTTTGAGGCGGCTAGGTATGATCTGTGCAGAGTTGGGTGCGGACGCGGGTTTGCTCATCCCATGGTGGTATGCTTTTCAGCGCCCTTGGTGGAATCTTGGCCACTTCCCACGTCAGGTGCCTTTCCAACGGCGTTCAACAATCTCTCAGTACAGTACGTTAAACGGGAACCATTGTCGTTAGAGGGTGACACATTCTGGCACCTCGTTGAGATGTCCTAAACTGGAATGGAAACCGGCCCGGTCTTCCCAAGGCTGTCTGCGCTGATGAGCTCTCCGTCGTGAGTGGTTGAACCAGCTTCGTCGAGTCGTACGTACAAAACGTCGCACCTGGTACCAGCAAGCATTCCCAAAAGATTAAAAGAAAAACAATACACGAACACACTAGCATATGAACAACCACCGACACTTGTAAAAGGTGGATTATAGTATGGACAGACATAGGACTAGCACTCTTGGTAAACATGATTATACGATTCGAAGTTGTCTTCATCGGGAAATGGGAGGGGATCCAGCTCATACCGATCAAGAAATGAGCCGGTGGTGCGAATGTACACACGAGGCTGGGACTGCCGCCGTCTACGATGCCCCGCAAGTGCGTCCGAGGCCGAATCCACGAAGAAAAGATTGGACGAGCGACCTAGCGATGGCGTCGACGTGGAATCAGACTCGTCGTCAGATGTATCCTCTATGGCTTCGGGCACCGAGAGGGCATCTAGCTCGTCGATATCATAGTAAGGAAGAGCATCACATGATGGGGGAGGGGAGATCAAGGGAGAGTCAATGATGGGGCCGAGTTCATATGGGCGAACGAGCGGTGGGTGGAAGGGCGGATACGGTACAGGATATGGCACAGCAATTGGTGGAGGATAATACGCATGTTGATTCAGGAGGTCATCGGAAGACGACATGGGTGACGTCATAGGGCTAAGTGGCGTGTCTTCGTCGTCTTCTATGGCAACAACCGAAACTCGAACTTCGTCCGCATCTGCACCTGAGCTGAACTCGTCCTCGCAAAGGGTTTCTAGGAGGGAGTCGAGCCATTCAGCCTCCGAAGCATTCATGTCAGTTCCACCTCGAGTTAATAGTTCGCTCGCGTCGGGGAACATAAACGAATCTGACTCCTCCATCTCGCCATCTTCTTCGTCACCTTCTACTTCTTGTTCAGAAAATACAGATATGGAACTGGATGGACTGTTGGTCGAGGATGGTGTAGTGGCAGAGTATGGGTGGAACATCGAGTTTTTCAGAAGCACCCAACGGTGGAGGTTACAATTGTCCTTGCCGCCAATGGCCTCATGCAACTTGTTACGGGCCATTGTAAATAAGTTGGGAGATTCAGATGACATTTGCGAGAGGAGCGTGGTGTCTAGCGCGTCACAAGAGGTCATCTCGTGTTGTAGATAATCAAGTCTGGTGAGGGACATACCAGAATTGAAAATGGCTTTACCGGTGTATACGGTATACGATGAAAGGCTCGAACAGAATGGTGCCGTTGTTGGATTTACGGGCGAGTTTGTTAACCATACTTCGGGCGGAGGGTAGGCCTGCGTTCTTGCTATGGACGCGGCGAGGAGAGACGGAGGGGAGTGGTGGGAGGAAGACCAGTAGATCTATTGTGAGGGCATGGCGGTAGGGAAAAGATATGCAAGGGGGGAAAATGAGACGGGGAGGTTTATATAGTAATTTTGAAATGGTGGGTTTGACTGTCGTGACTCAAAGTGATTGCCTCGGAAAAGAAGCCCCCAAGTCGCCGACCAGCCACCCGAAAAACATGTCAAAACAACCCTTCTCATTTCCTTGTCACACGATAATGCCGCCACCACGCCTCATGGTGGTACAACCCTCTCAACGTAAGAAATATGTTTCTTTGTGAATGTCCTTTATATGCACCGAGGCCCCTCAACCTACCAACCTATGCACAGGCAGCACCAGTTTCATTAATGCTATCCCTCATCCATCCCGTCATCTCTGACTTCCTCGTCCTTTACGGTGTCAATAAGTTTTTTCAGCTTGTTGACACTTTTTGGCGAGATATCTCGTGCAATGGCGAGCCAGTGCGCTGACATCACCTCATCTCCCATAAGGCGATAGACTTTAGCTAATTGGAAGACGACATTCGATTCCTCAGGCGAGGTATCGCGAAGCTTTTGCAAATCCTCGATAGCTGGCTGCGGATCCACCAAGAATAAAGTAAACACACATTCAGTCGATAAATATCTCTTTCGAGCCGAGTGGGCACCTTACCTTGTATCGCTTCATCGAGATAAGCATTTTCGCTCGTCGATATCGAACGAGTGCATTGTCTGGGGCAAGCCGCACAGCCTGATCAAAGAGAGAGTATGCTGTAGCCTTATCTCCGCGACGTTCTATAGTCTGTCATGTCCAAGTCAGTGCGGGAAAACATATCAACTCCATTATCGGGAGTCGATGAAAATCAGACGGAAACGACTCACCATGCCCACGCATCCGAGGAGCACTGCATTTTGAGGGTGGATCTCGAGTGCCTTGCGATAATGGTACTCCGCGAGGCGAATTTTGCTCATTCGCAGATAGCAGGTTCCCAGACCATACCTATTCAATTGAGTCACAATCCGAAGTATTTTGCACCGCGGTGATGAACCAGGGAGCTTTCACTTACCAGGCATTGTAATGTCTCTGATCTGCACGTAAAGCGGTCTGGAAGAACGAAACTGCCTTATCAAGGTCCTCGTCAATCGACTCGTGCCCGCTCAGGGTGAACGCATATGCACAGGATGGATCTAGCTCAGCCGCACGTCGGAAACACGTCAGGGCCTGTGAACGTTCCTTTTGCAGGGAAAAGAGATTTCCAGCGGCGATCCAAGCCTGTGGAGAGTTCGGATTGATGCTCATTAACTCCTGTGCGAGAAATGAGAGCTGCACGTTCTGTTGTAGGTGCCATAGGAGAGTCGAATACACTTCCATATCGAACACGCGATAAGGCTCTAGGGCGCGGGCAGCCTTGAATGCCCGCTCAGCCTAGGAAAGGTACGTAAATTACCGTGTTGAATGCCAACAATTAGCCGGATGGAACTTGACACGGGCAATGCCAGGAAAATTACGTACAGATGCATATTCCAACCTTTCATAGTGAGCGCGTCCAACCATGGCCAATACCCACGATGATTGCTGGTGCGTGGAAGGCATGTGTTCTAGTTCCATTAGACAAGAATAGCAGTCATAAACTGACAATGCTCTCGTGGCCCGTGCAAATCGCCGCATCAGATCGTAGATGTAGTAGTCGGCCATCTCCTGTTCATAGGCTTCCTGTGCAGCTTGCTCGTGAGCAGGGGTCCAATTACTCGGTGCTGGGGAAGTATCAGAGTGTGGTGACTGTGCATTTGATGTTGGTGCCGTTGAAGATCCGACGTCTGCGGCGGGGGCAGTATCTTCGTCTATATCGGACTCTATTGGCCGTGGCCGTGAGGTCGTTAGTTGGCGGCGACGTTCTCGCAGTGGTGGATGCTGGGATAGAAGAGGTGCCCAAAGTTAGCAAATATACAACAGCGTTGGCGACGTGGCATGGAGTCCCATGTCTCATTCGATGCTGACCTTTCCAGTCGGTTTACTTGTGACGCCACTTAACAACCGCGTACTGCGTCGCGGCCCAACGCCATTATTCCCAGGATGGCGTTCATTCTTTCCCACTCCGGTGGTGTTCTTTGAATTCTGGATAGGCTGAGAACGACGACCGGGTGATGAGAAGATGTTAGCAAATTTCAGGGCCGGTCGGGCGCGTGCCTTTTTCGGGGGTTCGTCCACCAATGGCTTGGATGACTTGGACTTCGCCACTTCGATGCTCCGTTGGCGTGTTGTCGAGCGTAGGCGCTTTTGCACTGGCCCAGTCTCGTCGGTTGATGAAAGAGGTCGGGCAGGAAGTTGAGACGGTCCCGCGGCAGCGTTCTCTGTTCGGTGGCGGGCTGGTGGCGGGTGGAGAAAGGAATTTTCCGCTTGGAAGAATGAATCGTCGGTAGCTCTAAATATTGGCATCGTCAACATACAAGGCATATTTACAGGATGCTTGAAATATGCGATCTTACAATGAGTCTCTTGGACCAGGTGGTGGATCCATCCGGAAGGCTTGAAGGTAAATTTTACGACCTCGAAGGAAATTGTTGTTTTGAGCAACATCGGGGGTAAAAAATCCGGCGCCTGTGGCAGTTGGTCCTGGCATAACCCTGATGGGTGGAGGCTCCTCATGAGGCACCTGTTTTATCGGCAATGGGCGAGGAGGAAAGACCTCGTCGACTTCAGGCGGAGTACCTGGCCATATTTCAATCATAGGCTCCTACCAGTGAAAAGCACCTCAGACCACATACCAAGCAAGCACAATCCTTCGAAGGCCTCCCAAAGCAGCGGATTCAGTGCCAAGGCTTGGCGGAAGCTAGCTGCCGCTTTCTCAGGCAGATTACCTTTCATCGCCATCGTTCCGGCTCGACATCGAAGTGCCGCCTCCTCAGGAAAAGCTCGTGCTGTCCGGGGACCCATGTATGCTGAGTTGGCCGTTCAGAAAATCACAAGAACTCCTCAATCGAACACGTACTTGGAGGAACATAATGGGTATCCTCTAAAGCAGCCTCCAGGGCTTCATGGGCCTGCCGATACCGCGAAAGGGCCATACAGCATTTCCCCTTGATTTCAAGACACCCACTGCACTTCGCCTGTTCTGTGCTGCTCACTATATACAACGCAGAATGTGGCTGTCTTGCTCGGAGGAGGGCGGTCGCATAGAGATGGCGTGCATCGTGGTTCTGCTCGTCCATGACGTGGTATCGCTCTGCATAAAATACAGCGGACTGGACAAGGTCGTAGTCGAGACATGTCCATATCAGCGCTTGAAAACGATGTCCGACGTGAGGGGAAGTCGTGGCCGAAGATGTGGCTTTGGACTCTTCCTGTTGCATGGCATCAGCCTAGAGGTTTAGAATATTCGCATAAAATCGGGAGAAAATTCCAAGAGGCGCACTCGTCGCGATAAAACGGCGAAGAGATCTGGGGGAAGATGAGACACGAGACAAAATTTCGAAGACAACTACCACAACGGAACGGTCGAAGCGCGAAGGTGTTAGTCCACCAAACCAACCGCACCCAGTCATGTGACTTCGCGTTTCGCTGCATCATCATGCTCAGACCGACAACATTTAAACTCCAGAACAGTGCGCTAATTATTGTTGAGACTCCGAATGACGTTTAGTTTATGCCGCACCCGGCACACCACAGGCTCCTTCCCACTACTGCTGGAGAGGTTCGAGTTAGGTGTGGTGGACTTGTGAGCGGTAGTGTTAGAGCCCCTGTATACATCACGTGCACTGTCCCACGAATTAAAACACCGAATAACCTTACTTCTCGACCTCTCCAGGCTGGAAGATAACATTTGTAGACTTCGTCAACCACAACGGCAAAACATCGGCACGGACAGTAGAGCTCACAAATTGTAGGGAAAAAAGAAAAAAGAAAACTATATTTGTTATATTTGTGTGCCATCTAGATATCCCATGCGGAAGATTCTACTCAGCAACAAGTCAGACAACACGACACAATGTGTCAGACCATGTGGACAGAGTCCTCGAGGCACTCGAACGGGCTGGATTCTCCATTTCGAACTTTTTGCCCTCTTTCATCTCACTCAAGAAATACAAGGACCACGGTGCCATGGCTGAATTGTTGTTACATGGGTCAGAACTCCTTGACACCCTCCACCGCTTCTGGAATGACAGTGACTAGGGGCTGTGCAGTGCAAATCGTGGGAAAAATCTCGCGCTGCATATTCCTGCTAATGCATAGGGTAAATAAAAATTAGAAATAAAAAAATTAGTCCCAATGCGATGCGTTATGAGCAATTCTACTGCACTTCGTTCGTTGGGACTTGTAAGGCTTCATGTATTAGGCGTATGAATCTACATGTATTTTCATTTAACAACTACCCGTTACTCTAGTGCCCATGTCCATCTGCCTCTGGTTTGGGTTCTGTCGGGAGCGGAATCAATGAAATTCATGTTTCTCACAACCAATGGCGGGCTCTCACCTGGTATACATTGGATAGCATCATCAATCCGCAACAAGGAGATGGCGGCCTCATATGCGGACTTCAAGCTCCTGACTTTACTCAACGTCGGCTCAAGCACCCCTGCAGCCACATTGTCTCGGACATCACCGTTCATGAGATCAAGGCCATATCGCAAAAGCACTTTCTTCGGATCGCCAGCAGGAGCGCTTTGTGCTGCATTGTGGTATGAACGGAGCTTGGCGACGAGCTCGGTAGAGTCCTTTGCGGCGTTCACCGCAAGTTGCTTTGGGATTGACAAGAGAGCAGTAGCAAACTCGGCGATTGCCAATTGTTCCCTCGAACCCTAGAAAACTCTGAGAATCCCCCGTGGATTGTCCAAGGAGTAGACTTACGAGCGTCGTTGCAAAGTTTTCGAGGTAGATGCTGAGGGCGGATTCAACTGCGCCTCCACCAGGCACAACAGAGCCGCTCTCCAGCGTTCGCTTGATCACCGACAATGTATCATGCAACGCCCGTTCCATCTCGTCCAACATGTAATCGTTTGCGCCACGCAAAACAATAGATGCAGAGTTCACGACCCTTGTGCCCTTGATGAGGATCAACTCGTCATCAGAGATGCGTTCCTGTGCGACTTCGTCGGCTGTGCCCAAGTAGCTAGTCTCATATGTTTCATTTCCTTCCAAGTCCGCAAGACTCGAAATCAACGTTCCCCCAGTGGCTCTTGCGATTCGTCTGAGGTCCTCCTTGCGGCAGCGACGGACGGCCATTGCTCCAGCTTCTACAAACTCCTTCAAACACAAATCATCAATACCTTTGGTAGTGAGAACAACGTTGGCACCAGCCGCGAGGATTTTACGAATGCGCTCAAGTGTGATTTCAGTCTCGCTATTGTGTCCGTCAGCACATGTAGGAGGATAATAAACACAAACGCACCGTTTTCGAATTTCCTCTAGCTGTTCGGGATCATCTACAAGAATCTGAACGCCCAATTGCATGCGGGCTTTTTGGAGGTTGATGTCGAGACAGGCGATCTTTGCATTGGTGACGCGTTTTTTCATCGCTGCAGGCCCATGTCAACGAGTGAAAGTAAGGTGAGAACCCCCCTAACCTTGGCTTGCAACGGTGCAATTCAACGCATAACCTTGGATAAAAAGGGACTCCCTTGCGCTTCTGCCATGAGCCTTGAGTACGTTCACGGCTTTGACTGGGTACTTGATGTCCCCTCGGAGGTTGATGGATTTAACGGCGAGCATCGCATCAACAGCCATGGGAGCAAAAAGGTCATCATCGCTGAAAAGAGGCTTAGACTTTTCGGGACCAGTACAGGAGAATTCGACGCACTTCCCAATGATCTTGCTGGCCATGCTCGTCTTAGCAGCGTTGACCAACGCATCACGTCCAAGCGCATCAACTTTTACGCTGAGATTGTCTTGCATGAACCTAACAGCCTCCTTGCACGCGAGCCTATATCCAGTGATGATGGTTGTAGGGTGAATTTTAGCCTTGACAAGTTCGTTGGCGCGACGAAGCAGCTCGGCTGCGATGATGACCACAGAAGTCGTTCCATCCCCAACTTCCTTGTCCTGCTTTTGTGCCAGATCGACAAAGATCTTTCCTGCTGGGTGTTCCACTGACAAAAGCGAAAGAATAGTTGCGCCATCGTTCGAGATGGTTACTTCCTAAGGACGCAGTAAGTATGGATCCGAAACAAACGCAATGGCGCCTTACCCCTATATTGTCGACAAGCATCTTGTCAAGCCCGAGAGGGCCCAAAGAACTCTTGACTATGTTAGCGATCGAAAGTGCTGCTGTGACTGTGATGGATCGATGATGAGTAGTTGCGTCGTCGATATTCGACTTGCTCACCATTTTGATCGCGGATGTCTTGTCCTGATACTCTATCACCGCCTAAGAATGCACCTGCCCGTGGATCGCGTTGAAACATGGTGTACTCGTCAACGTTCACTGAAGTATAGTTCAGTGTACTTTTTGGTGGCACTTCGCTTACGCAACGTTTCCGTATTGGGTAAGATAGGGCTCACACAGCTCCATCCAATGTCATGTGATGTGACATGGCTTAACACATGGCAACTTGGGATAAGTCCTAGGCCTTGCTGCCGGATTATGTATAAAACAGTAAGGAGCTTGGTGCTCCGGAGATAAAGACCTAGATATATGTATATGTATATACGAATCTATGAGATTATAGTGGAGTTTCAGTGAGAGGTATCAAATAAAAGAAATTACATAAGCAGCCCTTGTGATAAGCATTGGTAAAACAAGATGAATCAATTAGCAAATCTTATGAATGCCTATCAGAAATTTGATTACCAGCCCCCCATAAATTTAAATACACTCACCATTACAGTAGTATGACTATTGGCTGTTTCAACATGGGCTGCTTCTGTGTGTCCCCTTGTGGATTTTCTAGTTGAACTGCAGTGGACCATTGGCACTGTCCCATCTGCACTGTATTGGAACTGTGTCCTGACAAGTCACTAACAGCATGAACAATACTTTGAATGTATTTATTCAGTTCATTTTCTCCATCTAACTACTCCTAATGCACACCTACACTTTCTGCTACTTGTTCTATGCCCTATCTGCCTGTTCATCACAGAACACACACAGATGACATGCTATGACCTTTCTCTTCACTCCTAGAGGCCAATGAACCCTCCCTGCTAGAGATCTTCTCACCTGAATTCCTCCTGGGTTGAACTTGTTGCACCCTTCTTTTCTTATCACCTTTGTTCCAACCTCTTAACACCAGGGAGGAGCTTAGAATCACTACACTGGTGTGCAAGGCACCCTTTCATGAAGACTCATTTATAGTGTCACAGGTCCACTAGTGTTCTGTGTTGACCCCATCATATTGGATTTGGCCACAAGCTCTGGTGATTGCCAATGCTTTGTACCTGTGTACCATTAGTCTACACATTATTTGATTTACTATTTCCCACTGATATACACATTTACACAATTGAGAACCATGGACAGCAGTGAGATTGGCAGCACTAGCTCCTAGCATAAGGAAATGAGCAGCATAGATCAGTTGTAAGAGCACCGATATCCAGCATCACTGACACTGAATTCTGGTACCTTTATAAATACCTTTACTTCCCTCGGTGGTGGTGGTTGCAATAGTTTCCATCAGCAACAAATTCATTCGCAAGGAGGCAAATAATAGGGTAAATTTTCATGGGCAACAAAGCCTCGAGTCATTCCCTATAATATAATGCACATCTTCTAGGTTGTCTGGGGTCGACGACACAACCCCTGCCAGCGGGACATAGACATAAATGCCTGGTTTTGTGTTTATACATCAACTCTGTAGGGGAGAAGCTATCTAAATCATCAAATACGATAAGTTATAGCCAAAAGTTGGGTGGTAATAAAGGAAGAAACAGGGAATGGTACTATACTCTTAACATTGGGGCTGTGCTTTGCATGACACGTACAGTTGGAACGTCAGCATGATTATGGGCTGTTGGACGCTTCCTTAAGCGATAGTACATGATAAGTTCAGAAGACTGTTTCCAGAAGTACTGCCGCACTGCTGCGAGAGTCATGTCGAACGAGAGCACCGCATCATTGCAGAGAATTTCGTAAGTTTCTTCTGCTCGAGCACGGTGGGTCTTGGTGCTCGGAGAGCCTGGCGTGGGGGTGTCGACAGGAGACGGAGCTGCAGAGTTAGTTTCACTTGACATACTCCTTTCTAACTTGTCTCGGACCTTTAGGCATTCAATGAGTTCCTAGGTCAATACATGAAGTATGTCCACATACATGGTGCGCCAACTTCCGTACTCGCAGGAATCTGCTCGCAGTTAACTTTGATTGTGCACTGACAAAACCATCAATGCAAGGTAAAGCAAGCTGGTTGCTGTTCAACATACATATTCAAGAGCTCGGGCAATTGTTCCCCATCCGGATCTGGATTAGGCCAAGGCAACAGGACAAAGCTGATTTTTATCGCTTGCGGAGCAACGGCCTTGTTGAAGAGGACATATTCCAGCAGCCAAAGCGGCATGGTTTCTTCGAGAGCATACGTATCAGCCCATATAGTCGAGACACTACCTCGGTATACGGTTTTCCAGCCGGGGTATGATTCATCGGACATCATGATCGTTATACCCGGTGGTAGCGAGAGCGTCGGAGATTCGCTGGACGAGGGGGGAGAGATGGGGTTGGATAACAAGATTTGGGCTGGTGTCTTGGCAGCACCAGCTTCTGGCCTCTTTAAGAAACTATCAGCTACGCGATCAAACCAACGAAACATTCACACCTCAGGAACAGTTGGAGTGTCCGTAATATTTCCAGAAGTGGCCATGAGTGGAGAACCTGGAACAGTGTCACCAATTGCTTTTCGGTTCGGCCCCTTGCCAAAGTTCTTGAGGCGACCTATTAATCCTCCGGTTGGCGTGTTCGGGGTATTCGACACAGAAGGTTCAGCAGCATGTCGCGGAGGGCTCCCAGGGCCACCCCATATAGAAAAATCACCGTCCAATAAGGCAACGCTTGCTGTAGAAGGGCGGCGAGTGCGCGCGGAAAAATAATCAATCTCGCGACTTGCGCTCGGTGGTGGTATTTCAAGTCCATGAGTTCGAATGGGTCGAAGCATAGGCGTCCTAGCATCGGGCGGAGGAGACGACTGGGGAATCGTGCTTAGCGATTGAGCGACTCTCAATGGTATCATAGGAGTGAGCAGAGGACAAGGTTTGGTTATTGAGGGCAGAGCGGGGACTACCACTGGCAAGGCAGTTGCAGATGTGATGACTGCCGTACATATTGGCGCGCGTGATGAGGACCTCGAAGATATTTCTGAAGGTGAACGGCGCCCAGGCAAGCTAGAAAAATTGCCATTGATATCCGTATGGATGGGAGCAACGCCACGATGTGTGTTTGATTGATTGGATTGGATCTGTTCTGGACCGTGGGGGTCGCGTTTTCGCCGTATGCGCTGTTCTTCCCGTATGAACCCAAGGAACAAATTGCGGAGAACCCATTTTCCTATGTTGACTTACAACTTTCATATCAGCATAGTACTTGCAAGGTAGACTACATAAACTCACGTCTGAGCTCGTCGTTGAAATGCTTGTCCGGATCAAATCCTGCTTCATCGGCGTAGATCTCCGCATCAAAGCACCGGTCGTTGATGTGCACGGTGAGCACTCCGGTTTTCGTATCCACGGATGACCAGGCGGATACAACAGCTTCTCCCTCGATGCGCTCTCTCACAGCTTCTAGAGCTTCTCGAGGGCTCCGCTCCCTATCTCCAGCAGCACTGTTGTTCCCCCTGCTGTGGTCGCTCCCATGCATGCTTCCACAACGGCTGGCAGCTCGTACATCCTCCCTGAGGTACCATCCGCGACATATTCCGCGCACAATGTCCCATACTGCGACCTCGCCCCTGGTATCGACCGTCAAGGCATGCATGCGATCGTTCAGTAGGATTGCTCGCACGAGGCCACGAGAACCTGCGATCACAGAATCTGGGGCAGTATTGTAAGGCACGGCTTCTGAAGCAAGTTCCCGTGGTTCGTAAGCTGCGTAGGCTATGCGAGTCTCGTGTGCAGGATCTTGGTTCATGTTAGACATCGAGGCATCGCTCCTCGTACTCCTAAGGTTGTGTGATGGCCCGACAACGGCAGAATGCTGAAAGGCAACATTGAAAGGTGACCGTGCGCCTGGAACAGAGACAATCGAGGCAGCAGAATATAGAGTGGCTATCTCGGCGTCGCGTCCTCGGGACATAGATGAAGATGGAGAAAAGGGGCTATTTAGAGACGCGAGCTGAACCAGGGACGAAAGGGGAACACCTGGGTATGATGGCAGCTCGTCATCCTTCCCTCCTTGAACATCGCGTGAGTGTTTAGACTCTGAACGGATTGCTGGACAGATTTACCTTGATTGATCGAAGGTGTGCCAGACCAGCTTGGCTCTGTTCCAATGGAGATACGTCTCCTAGTAATGGTAGCAACGGGAGAGCCTGCAAATGGATCCCGATCCTCGTCTGTGTTGCACTTCGAGCGTTTCTCTGGGATTTTCCAGCAGCTGATACTAGAACCCCCTGATGCTGTCCAAAGCAGTCCGTCGTCTGCAGTCACGATCTTGTTTATACCCTCTCCCACTTCCTCGCTCAACTCCCGTGCAAGAACGATACATACGCCATCTGCGACTTCCGAACAATCCTCCACGTCTACTTTACAGACAATGCCAGATCTATCTCCTGAATAAAACACCTCTAGGGATGGGTGAGTAGAGTACAGAGACCATACGGAATCCGTGTGGTATGTGAATGTGTGCAAGCAACGCTGAGAAGAGAGGGACCAGAGTTTGATCGATGCTATCACATTATGAGGCATTGGATATCTAAAACGGTGTACAGCGTGCTCACCATCAGCCGAACCTGTGAGAAGCTAGAACAAGTGTCAAACCAAGTGTAATGGAATTAGCTCATGACCTCACATATCTGGCATCTTCGGAAATTAATATTGTTCGTATGTTATCGGTGTGCCCAACGAGCTTCCCAGTGCGTTTTCCAGACCGCGGGTCCCACATTCGTATTACACGTTCCGGAGAGCCACTTGCGATGGCATGACCATATGGATCCGCTGCGAGAGCATAGATGGAAGCTTTAGGTGCAGTCGCATCCGGGGGGGTGAGGGTCAAAAGAGACTGGGGTGTAGGGGACGACGAGGTAAGATCCCACAGCTTGATGGTTCGATCAAACGAGCCCGATACTATCCAGTTTGGTTCGCGGCTAGACTAAAAGTGAGGAGCTGGATCAATTACGTTTCTGTTACGAGGAAATTACCAGAAAGCGAGACAGCGGGCGTAATCAGCGTGTGCCCCGATGACTGACGGGTCTGTTGAAGGGTTGGCTTGTGGGTTCCATGCTTTGATGGTGCCATCAGAGGACGCCGATATTACTGTGCTATGTTGTCAGCATGACGGTCATACTAGCGAGGGAAACCGACCGGTCTGATTATAGTTGCAAAGGAGGATATCATTGATCCAATCTGTATGCATCTGAGCACACTGCCGAAACTGGGCTTTCTGGGCGTCATGTTGGTCTGGATTCTTAAGATGGGAGAATCAATGCTGCGCTTACTGTGCCAAACTCTAGTCTCTCGAGGTCAAGTTCCCATTGACGCTCATATGGGATGTCATCGCGCATGCTATTTCTCCGCCTTCTGCCACCACTTTCCTTCACGTCCCCGAGTACATCCCCATCCCGTCTTTCTTCTTCTTCTGTTTCCTCGTCCAAAGCCTCATCTGCCATTCCTGTCAACATCTCCCACCTAGCGACTCGACTGCGACGTGACAGGGCCGTTCGCCTTCGCCTAAGCGGTAGTCCCAAGTCCCAGGAGATGACCTGACCGTCCCGACCTCCCGTGTATAGGATGCCTTCCGGTGCAGCCCGACCTTGCAACTGAGTAGTAGAGTCGAGTGCAAGGGACATGACACCCAGGCGGTGTCTGGGCTGGCTAGATTCATAAGATTCTTCTGGTTGGTGTTGGGAAGTGAGAAGGAGTGGGCGTGGTGAACCATTTCGTGGAGTGCCCAGGGAAGGAAGCTTGAGGCGGAGAACGTGGTCTGTTGGAGGGGGTATCACATAGGATAGCCGACGCTTTGAAGGTGCCATGGGGTAAAGGGGAAACGGGCTAATTACATACAGAAAAATGGGGTACCAGTGGTGGCCCAGATATCGGTCGATTATTTAGTTTTAAAAACACGTCGACGTCGACGATCAAGGAATGTGTCGACGGTTGCGGGATTACACCGTGTGCGGCATTTGCTATGTTATGTATCAGGCCCGTGCCTGAACTGCATCCTTCAAGGGGAACCTGCCAATCTCCAAACCCCCTTTGCGCCATGCATCCTTTCAAAGTCCTTGTCTCTCTCTCGTTGCTTACGGCTTGTTCGCTTATGAAGAGTCCCCCATTCAGCTCAAGCGCAAGGTTTTGCACGCGAATGGAGTCGCGGAAGCATGCGTGTCATCTCACACACACTCTAAAGAATGTGACACCTACAATAGACAAGGTCATTCAACTTACCACCATCGCTCATGCCAGGGTATTCAAGAAAAGTGTGCACCCGTGAAACTTTGTTCTATGCTTTCTTGGTTGGTACCGGTCTAGTGCGTGAGTGACCATTCAAAGTCGATGAGCGCTGCGCTGGTTATCGTTACACTGGCACAATAGACTGAACCAGACAAATCTTACAAGTAGACATCAATGGGATAAGTATTTATATAAGATTATATCTTACTTACTAGGTTACTATCAGATAGGTGCTTGACTTATCCTCTGACACTAGAAAGATAACTTACTGATGAAGCTATGTAATTTATGCTTGACATTCTGAGAGTATGTCAACTGTTATCATTATATTTGGCAATCATTTGACTGACCAAACTACTTCACTCTAATGCTCAGCTACTTACCCTTGTTATGAATATCACAGAATAGTCTTGAAACTAGCCAGAAGCATGGAAAACAATTTGTAAGTACATCAGTAAATTTACAAAATTCTTATTTGAACTTATTTTGTCTTAATGTGCTTGAGGTCCATAGCAAGATTCATAAGCTGCAAAGTTCGGCAAGACCGAGAAGTAGCTGGCTTAAATTTGGTGCTACTTGATCTTGTGGGGCTTAATGGCTTATAATTCTGAGGCACCTTGTGGAAAGACAACTAAGATTACGAAGATGGCCGAGCCACTGTAGTATATACAAGACTGTTATTAAACGGCAGGTAAAACAAATGGGGGATAAGCAAAAATGGCGACATGGTGAGTGGTGAGAGGCAGTGGAGAAGAGAAAAACAAAGTACAGAACGAGAACAGTTGCGAATGAATATGACGTGACTAAATGAGTGGACATCAGCAGACCACAGACAATAAATGAGAATAAATGACTTACCTGGGACAGTTAGCGGAAGGCAAAAAGGTCTTCAAATTCCTTGTCCTTTTCATCTCCTGAGTCCAAGGAACTAGTTGCTTTCCCTCCCTTGACGTACAGCTGAGTCTCGTCCACAATCAGTGTAAATTGCTCGTTGGACAGAGCAGTGATCGGCTCCAGGTAGCGCCTTGTCATCACACCCCAAACATTTTCATTGAAATCGTACTGGCCACCCTTAGAGATGATGGCGGTCCACATATCGCCTGTTGGGGTCGCCTTGAAAGTCATATGGTGGTTGGCAACCAATGTGAGTGTATGGCAAACCTTTGAGAGAGTGAATGATCATCAATGCACCATCACAAGATAAGAATAAAAAAAACATACCGCTGCACAAGCGAGTGCGAGCGCAGTACGAGGGCTTGCTTGCTTACTGTTCAGTTGTGGGACTGCAACACGGCCTTGAATGAAGTTGAAGTGGTGGGCAAACATTTGTAGCACAAACAATGCCCTCCACAGCCCTGACCAAGTCTAAAGTTCGTAGTCAGTATTGCTGTACTAGTACATTGGGGACTGGGTGTGAATCTACCTTGTGATCAAGACCTTTGTTCTGGCTGAACAGGAAGCAGTTCGCCTTCAACATTGCTGTTGCGAACTCGGCATGTTGTTTGGCATCCTTGAAGTCTGGGTCTTGAGCAAAGAAGGCCGTGATGATGGTGACAGCTGCTGCCGCAAATCCTCCTCGCCAGTTGCTAAGACTTTGCTTGGCCTGTCAATGGGGAAGAATGTTATGTGGTCAACGTCCCAGAACACTGTAATGAAACTCATGACATAGAACACTGGCCCGCCAATGACGACAGTGTGCTTGATGGAATTCTTGTACACTACATCCCATATAAGTTGTAATGCAGTCTTGAACTCATTGGCAGGAATGTTCCAGGGATTTTCATAGTCAACAGCAAAGTTTGTGAGCGACGAGACAAAGACCTGCCACCAAATATTATCGTTTGTGCACCCAGGAGGTAGGTTGGTGTTGATGTATTTATTTTTGGCCCCGCTTCCAGACCGCTGAGATGCAGAGGCACTGTGCTGTGTCTTGGCCCGTTTCGAGGGAGGGGCACCTGACTGCAAGGCCTCTGTATCTGTCTACATGACATTGAGACTCAGACGGTCAACTTGAAGACTATAAATGCTATGATAACATACCTGGCTATGTTGACTCAGAAGCCATTTGATGCCCTTGCTAACAGTCATGCTATGTGTTTCCGCAGGGTCTTCGTCGACAATCTTGAGCTCATCGGCAGACTCAGACTCAGAGATTTCTTCATGGACGTCTGCTTTTCTTTTTTTTCTAGCTTGTTTCTGTGCCAGCCAGGTATGGAACTGCGAGGGGGGTGGGGGGGATGGATCCGACTCATCTAACTCAGAACCACTGACGACTTCAATGATACTATCCTATGGGAAGGCATGAGTGTGAGTCATGGTTGTGGTGAGAAACTTACTGATACTGTGCAACGCCGAGAGCCTGCCCTCGCTGAGAGGCCTATTGCCTGACGCTCTACATTATTGTCACCCTCAATATAAGGAGCAAAGTCTTCAGTGTCTGATGCTGGCGGCATGCTGACAGGAGTGGAGGGGCGTATTGATGCACTTGAGCGGATGGTAGTAGCAGGTGTGGCCCTGGGGCCCTTGAGCAGAGAGCCAGTCCCAGTCCCAGTCCCAGTGATGCCAGTGAGGGAGGACTGTGCACTGTGACACCTAGAATTGCTGGGAGTCAAGCGGTGAGACATTAAAGTACGGAGTGGGACGCATTCGTCGAGCTTGTCGGCCCAATCCCTGACACTGCCGACACCTGCATACTCTCCTTTTGCTGACTCTGTGCTGCATTTGTGATAGTGTTCGTCCAAACAATCCCAATAGAAAAGAACAGTTTCTGTGAGTAAAACCATGTTACAGTACTGAAATGGGAAAACAAACTGATAAAGACTTCTGCTTCCCTTTCTGGCCATCAGCGCTTACTCATGGCTGATTATTGCCGTCAGCCTGAGAACCAGATTTGCCATCAGAACCGGATCTTCCATCAGAACCAGATTTGCCTCGTGCTGCTTGATTGGCATCGCGTGAAGAAGTCTTCTGGGCACGTTGCCTCTTGAACACCATTGGGGCTTCTTCATCGTCCAACTCCAACTCCAACTCCAACTCCTGGCTGCCAGTATCGACAACAAGCTCACCCCCCTCTTTATTAACAGGTTCCCCTTCCTCAATACCTTCCATTTCCATGCCATGTGACCCTTCTGTTTCGTCAATGGAACTCTTTGGCCTCGTGGAAGGGTCTGTGTTGCACTGCATCCTGGGACCTTGAGCCTTCATGATGACTGTTGGGCGTGGTCTCGGCTTTGAAGGATTGGTGAGAAATCCTTTGTGCTCCTGTGTTTCCTGATCCATAATGTCAGCCAGCTGTTTCAATCCACGTCTTTGAGCTGCTTCCTGTTCTTGCTGCTCTTGTTCGGCTTGAGCGCCGTCTGCTTGTTTTTGCTCTGAGGTACGTTGTTTTTGCTTCCCTTCAAGCAGGATTTGCCCAGGGTGCTGATTGACATTCTTGGAACGGGTAACAGGACGGGACATTGGCAGCGTGGAGGAGAATGTAAGGAAACTTGCCGGTTCTGCAAAAAATGAACAAGGGTGGGGAGAGGGTGAACATTACGTTCCTTGGTCTCAGTGGGTGTTATTCACTTGCTGACTCAAGTCCCTTTGGTTGGTGGAACTAACCTTTCCTAACCCAGTGATACATTCCACTACTCACAATTTTTCTCTTAGTTCCTAGCCTTATTCGTAACCTGGTTGCAGTTCTCGACATTACACTCCCGGATCGTGCATCACAACCATGCCACAGTGCATACCTCGTTCCCAGCCATCACGCCATGTATTCACAGCCCGTCGGATTCCTTGTCAACATGCGGGTTGTTGCAGGTGGTTCAAAACTGTTGCAGGGCTAAAGCACCATCAGTCATCTTTTCACAACTACTCCTTCAGACCCTCGAGCTCAAATCCAGCTAGCAGGTCGCGCAATAGGCATGCCACTCCAGGCATCATTCGCGACTACCACGACAAACTCACTGGTATGTTGGCATTTTTCAGTTTCTAGTAGTTATTCACTAAGGAGACTTATCAGGTCATATCTATGATGCTGATGGTAGGTTGTTAGACCCAGACACTCCACCACCACCCATCTCTCAAAGGGGCCCCAATGAATGGGGTTCATACTCAGAGCAGCTTTGGTTTGAAGCGGCCGAGTTCATCTACAAAGATGCAGAAATTTCCGCCAGTAACATTGACAAGCTATGTCAATTTTGGGGACACTCACTCACAGCTCATGGGGGCAAGCTGCCCTTTGCAGACCATCATGAGCTCTATCAAACTATTGATGCTACACCTCTTGGAAACGTCCCGTGGGACAGCTTCAGACTCCAGTACAATGGCGAATGTCCTCCTGGACCAGCTCCCCCTTGGATGAATGAAACCTGTGAGTTTTGGTTTCATAACGCATGCTCTGTGGTGGAAAATATGCTTGCTAACACAGAATTTGATGGCGAGATCGACTACGTGCCTTACCAGGACTTCCTAGAGCAGGACGAGACACGAAGATATGAAAATTTTATGTCAGGAGACTGGGCATGGCAGCAAGCAGTAAGCTTTACTACGTCAGTCCTCAGTCAAAATTACTTACCAGAATTCCATTGTAGGACGATATTACAAAGGATGTAGAGACCCATGGTGCCACGTTCATGCCAATTATCCTTGGAAGCAACAAAACGATGGTGTTGGTTGCTACTGGCCAGAACGACTATTGGCCAGTATACCTATCCATTGGGAACGTGCACAACAATGTTCGCCGTGCACACCGTGGTGCTGTGGCACTCCTGCCATTCCTTGCCACTCCAAAAGGTACGTATTCAATTTTATCCTTCTATTTCTATATCTAGACCATAATTTAACTTCGGAACAGTGGCAAAGAAATATACAGATGATCTGGCCTTTCAAAAGTTCAAGAAACACCTGTTCCATGCCGCCATGTCAAAAATCCTACAGTCACTGAAGCCCGGAATGATGACACCACAGACTTTGTGATGTCCCGACCGCCACTTTCGACGTGTCATCTTTGGCATAGGCCCATATATCGCAGATTACCCAGAACAAGTCCTCATCTCAGGGATTGTACAGAATTGGTGTGGAAGGTCAGTAATCATCTGTGCTCTACATGTACTATTGACCCATTTTGATGCAGATGCATTGCATTTCCAAATAATCTCGATGGTGGAGGTGCCCCATGCACGTCAACACTTACTTGGGCGCTCATCAAAGAACTCCCAATTGGCACTGCATGGGATGAATGGGGCATTGATGCCAGTGTTCTTGTAAGTACCTCACATATCACAAATAGTAGTAGCTGTGCCAACATTATACCCAGCCGTTTACAGACACCTTCCCCCATGCCAACATTTGCCAGCTCCTTGCACCGGATATCCTTCACCAACTAGTGAAGGATACGTTCAAGGATCATTTGGTGGAGTGGGTAGGAAAATACCTTGAGCAGTAGCATGGGAAGGCCGGTGCAAAAGAACATCTAGCAGACATTGATCGTCGGTATGTTCCTTGAGGCAGAGTCAAAAATGGTCTATTCACATTAGCTTGTTTCCCCTTAGTATCGCTGCAGTGCCAGCGTTTCCAGGGCTACGATGATTCCCTGATGGTCGTGGATTCACTCAGTGGACGGGCAACAACTCTAAGGCCCTGATGAAGGTAATTTCCTACCACTGTTTCTGTCTTTATTCCATGTCTTACTCCCATTCTAATCAGGTCTACTTGCCTGCCATTGAGGGGCATGTGCCCGATGACATCGTGTGGACATTCCATGCTTTTTTAGAGTTTTGTTATATCGTCCGCCGAAACATCATAACCGACCACACGTTGCAAGAGCTTGGGGACACACTGAAGCGCTTTCACCAATATCGCGAAGTTTTCCGCGAAACTGGTGTCCGTATCGATGGATTCTCCCTCCCATGCCAGCATTCCCTCCTTCACTATGAAGATCTGATCCGCCTCTTCGGTGCACCTAACGGTTTGTGCACATCCATCACGGAGTCAAAACATATCACGGCGGTCAAAAAGCCATGGCGGCGGTTGAGTAAACACAAGGCTCTGGGCCAAATCCTGCGAACAAATCAACACCTCAGTAAACTTGCTGCAGCTCGTGCTGATTTCGAGGCTTGTGGAATGCTGCCAGTCTCACGCTCCAACACCTCCACAGCGTTCAATGCCCCAAGCACAGCTGCCGAGAACTTGAACCCTGGCAAGCAGAATGGAAATATGGCCAAAGATGAGGATGATGAGCATGCAGGTGCTGTGGATGAGCGACCTGGGCATGCTCATTCAGATGTCAAGTTGGCTCAGGGTGCTGGTGAGTGCTATCAAGCTAGTTGAATGGTTAAATAAACATTGAGATTCATATCTCGAAGCCCGTCAACGTGCCAAAACCATTGCTGCACTTGCCATTGAGCTGGGGTTGCCAGCTCTCCTGAGGCTTATAGGGCGCTTCTTGCTCAGCCAACTCCATCCAGAATCAACTCCACCCTCGTCATCTCCTTGCCATGCCCTCCCAACGTTTACCGGTCATGTCAAGATTTTTCATTCGGCCACTGCAACATTCGTAGCCCCAAGCGATCCCAGCAGAATTGGCAGCATGTGACGTGAAAAGATTCACACCGTTCCATCATGGCATGGTGGTCCAGCAAGATATGACTGTGTATTTGTGGGTACAGATGATAGTGTTGAAGGGATGCTGAGTATGGAGGTTGCCTGCATATTCTGTTTTTTCATGTTTGTTTTCACAAATAGTGAAACTTACACCATCAGGAAAATGGTGAAGAAAATATAATCCATTGTATGGTCATGATGCTGATGACATTGGATTATAATGGTATATCTGACATTATAATCCAATGTCATCAGCATCATGACCATACAATGGATTATATTTTCTTCACCATTTCCCTGATGACATGTGCTCTTGTTCACTGGTTCGACCATATAGCTGATGAACCTGACGAATTGACAGGCATGTGGATGGTCAGACCATCATTCCTCAATGATGGTTCACAGAACCTTGCAGTCGTTCATGTTGACAGCATTGTTCACAGCACACATTTACTGCCAATCTTTGGCCATGAATATATCCCCGAGCATGTAAATCATCTTAATTCCTTGGACCTCTACCGTGGATTCTATGTAAACCGATTTGCCGACCATCACACATTTGAGCTTGCTTCGTGACGGACTCCATGTATCTTACTCTCTTATTTGTACTTTGCTATCTTAATTGGCTTTTGTGCTTAACGAACTTGGTGCAAAACTACCGCTAGCTTGGAAAGACAGCGAAGACAGCATGCAACATGTCTTATTGGCTTAATGGACTTGCCAGCCTGATGCCGAATCTCACAGAGCCACAAGTATGGTAAGTTTGTATAAGTCCCAAATAAGTTCAAATAAGAATTTTGTAAATTTACTGATGTACTGTACAGTATATGTTATATAAACTCACCTTCCACTGATCTTCAAGTTTCTTTACTGTTGTCTTTTGATGTCTTCCTCAGAGGGTGAGTCCATACTGGTAAGTCCAGTAACTTGTGTGAATGAAATTTTAAGTGTTTCTCTCTCTAGTTTTCACATTTTTTAAAAATAAGTACACTAGTAGTCTACACTGGCAGTCTAGGTCTTTTCTTGAAGTTGGACTATGAACATGAAACATGAATATGAGTAAAATGAGTTTTGATCTCTGCTTTTTATTTATTTTAACCTAACTTTCAAGAGATATTCCTTGATAACAACAATAATCTCAGATAATGGGTGGAAGCATGTCAGAATAAACCAGGCATGAAAATGCAATCAGAGTATTTCTCATTATATGTATAATGACAGCCATAATATTTAGTCATTGTACTGATGTATATGAGCTGCTAAGTATAACTGACAGTTTTTTATCTATGCTGTCATAACAAGCATCAACTAGATGGCATTACCAGAGTGTACATAATTCTAATATTAAGTATGTACTTTTTTAATAGGTAATATTTGGTAACATCATATATGAATATATCATTATAGGGAATATCCCTATACAGCACAGCAGTTGGTGAGAGAGCCTCACCTTACTAGTCTCTCTAACTGGACTGAGAAGGTTTGAGGTGAAGGAGTTCTTGTTTGAGAATAGAGGATGAAAGTCCTTACTGAGAACAGGTTATGGTTGACAAAGTACAGTAAACTCTGGAACTGGAACACCAACTTTGGAGTCTTGGAAACCCGGAGGTTGTATCTCTACTCCACTGCCAGGTGGAACTGCTCAGAGTCTCAGCATCCACTCAGTATCTGTCTGGAACTTGCATGGACTGTTATCACACTTCATCATCCTCTTCTCATCATCACTCCCAAGCCTCCAGGGGTGCTCCATTGTTTCCTTACATTGCTTAACTCCATCTCCTTTTTGTTCCTGTTCATACTTCCCTATTATTATTAGCAAGTGCTTCTCCACCTACTCTGCTACATACATATATACTTATTTCTCACTTCAGATTTCTCAGTCATTCTTTGCCCCTCTTACGCAGTGGCTGAGGTGAGTTTATTCCATACCTATTTACTACTCATAGCTAATGCTTAGTAGTCTGGGTAATCACTGCCCTCTTATAGATGAGTCTATTGACCCATTGGGGGTGTTTCCCCCAAGCCCCCCAGTACACTGCAGGGTCATGGATGGACCACTTCATGCCACCCATCACCCTGTCATCCTATTTATTAACTTTGGTCCATTCAATACACTCCAGGGCCATCCACCACTGTTGGTATATGTTGCTATTCCCAATCCCCCTTCATACACTGCAGGGTCATGCATGGGCAACTCCCTAAACCCTGTCATCCTAGTTATTATCTCAATTCCCATCTATTTTCTGCAATGTCATCCATGGACTACTGCTAAGCACATGTTGCCATCCTCTGTTGAGATAATCACATGTTAGTATGGTTATACTGATTACCAATACCCTTAACATGTGATACACATACACTATTGAGATTACTCATAGCTTACTCATGGACATTCTACAATATTCCATGAGATTCCATACATACCTTATATAGTTATGTATCACTACAGTTTACTGGACTAAACTTGTAGATTACATGGTCTGTGTGCAACCCACTTGCATATAAATAGTAGGGCCTTATGCCAAGTACCATAGGTTATTCAAGTTGTTCTGAACAGACACTAGCTGTTCTCAATACAGGACTTTCATCCTCTATTCTTTATCAAGAACTTCTTCACCTCAAAAACCCTTCTCAGTCCATTACAGGGACTAGTAAGGTGAGGTTCTCTCACCAACTGCCATGCTGTATAGGGATATTCCCTATATCCACTCATTCCTCCCCCAGGCAACATCTCCCCAGAAGTCATCCACCCTAAAACCTGTCATCTCCTACACATCTCTACATGCTACCACACAATTCTACACAATCTTTCAAATTCACTTTCATTTTCATTTTTTTAAATCATAACATATTATATATTATACACAAATCTACAGTCAAAACACATCATGTGCCCTGAAAACATAATCTGTTGCCATGGCAGTGGGTCTCCTCAGGTCCAGTCTTGAGATAGCAACATTGTTTTCAAGGTGATTGGGTCCATGCCATTTTTGAGCCACTGGGTTTTTGCTTTTGAGATGGTGTGATCATTTTTCATGTAATCAAGTACATTTTTGACACACTGGGTCCATTTCCGAGACAGCAGGATTATATTTTCAAGTTCTGACATTTGACACACTGGGTCCAGTTTCGAGATGGTGGGATTATTTTTGAGGTGACCATGTCATACATCAGGTTCAATTTCAAGGCCATGGGTCTGTTTTTGTCACATCAGGTCCATTTTAGTCACGTCAGGTCCATTTTTGAGTTCTGACAATTTTTGAGTTCTGACAACAATGAATGTAATGGACGATGTGTGAGGTATGTGAGGATGCCAAAAAAGGAAAAAAAAATATGTGGCATTTGGCAAAACTATGTACTGATACTCGAAATACACATTGATTCCCAATTTTTGTGACACATAGACCATGTCACCATACCTCTCCCATGCCCCGCCCATTACTTTATAAGGATTTTGTCAATGGTACTAGGTGTAAGGCCCTACTATTTATATGTAAGTGGGTTGCACACAGACCATGTAATCTACAAGTTTAGTCTAGTAAACTGTAGTGATACATAACCATGTAAGATAGGTATGGAACCTCATGGAATATTGTAGAATGTCTATGAGTGAGCTATGAGTAATCTCAATAGCATTAGTATATCACATATGATGGGTATCAGTAGTTCATTTAACTGTACTTACATGTGATTATCTCAACAATTATCTCCTCACTGATTTTCTGATGAGATTACTCTGTGCTCAATTATCTACAACAGTCCTTCAGCAGTGATGTGTAGCCTGAGCCTGAACAATTTGTATGATCGGCAATGACTTGGGTAGCAGCAGCACTGAGCAAAGTGTGAACTTGCAGACTCAGAGTTCCCATAACTTACATGGAAAGCAAATGAGAAATGGTGCACAACCTACTACCACCTTTCACAAATTTAGTATAGTATGTTTTATAGACTTCATGTAGACTATGCATGCTTTTAGTGAAACTTGAGTATGGTAGCAAGGAAGCACAGTCCTACATGTGATAGTTGTTCACATGATAAGAGAAAGCAATGCCTACCATGTAAATTGAGGCTGTTGTGTATACATCTGACATTGCCATATTGTCACAATTGGGTTGGTGACATAGGGCAGCATGCTGAAATATATCTCACTAAAAGCATAGTTGACATGAAATATGCAACCCATATGCTCCAAGTCAATGCATACTCCTCCCTTGAGACATCATCCTTCCATGCAGTGTTGCATATGGGTAGTTGGCCAAGGTTGTATGCAATGAATGTGACAGATGCATGAAGTTGCATTTGATGTGGTGTTCAACATTAGGGTAGTTCAATGTTGAAAACCAGAGCTGTTTTGATGCTGTTTTGAGTGTTGTTTTGGAACTAGTTTTCAACCATGACCAGGCTATGAAAACAGCTTTGAACTTTGACATACCCTGCTTTCAGTGTGGTTTTGGGTGTTTTTTGACTGCAGTTTTTGAGATTGTGGGTTGGAGTTTTTAATAACAAAGACATAGTACATGGCACATGATAACAGATATTATCCATCTTATCACACCAATGCCTACTCAGCCTGAACAGCAGCAGCTTTCAAACATTTTACTCCAAACTTACCTGGCTTCACTCATTGTCAAATCTCATCAATTAACTGATACAGCCACTTCACCTAGTTCAGGCTCCAATGACCAACCTGACTCACACATTTCAACAAGCTCAGAGTCAGAATTGGGTGGCAACCTGGTAACTGCAAGTGACTCCATGCTCCACATGATTGTGTCACTCTATTCCTGCCAATATCTTGCTGACTGACAACCAATCAGCAAGAATGGTGCAAATTTAGGCTGCTCCTGATGGTGTGGAAGCATGACCAGCCAGATATATTTTTAGCACATGTTCAGATGACTCCTGAGTGCTTTGATGTTCTTCTGGCTTCCATCCAAACTGATCCAGTGTTTCAAAACCAGTCTAATGTACTCCAAATGCCAATGGATTCACAGCTGGCAATTGTACTCTATCACTTTGGTCATTATGGTAATGCTATCAGCACTACTATGGTTGCACTTTGAGCTGGGATTGGATATGGAGCTGTACAGCTTGTTACAAATTGGGTTGTGACAGCAGTCTGTCAGGAGGAGTTTTGGAGAGCAGCACTATATTGGCCAACTGGAGTTGAGAGGGAGGAAGCAAAGCAGTGAGTCGAAGCCAATTCCTGTCCTGCCTGGTGAAATGGATGGGTGATAGTGGATGGCACTTTGGTTCCTCTCTACTCCTATCCTGGTTTTAATTGGAATACTTGGTATGATTGCAAGTCCAACTATTCAATGAATGTTCAGGTGAGCAGTTCACTGTCCTTCTCAGCCACTGAGTCTAAGATCCACCCACACAGATTGTGTCAACACTTGACCTGCATATCATTGACTATTCTGTTGGTCTACCTGAAAGTCAGCATGACTCAACAGCCTTTGCAGAAACTTGTGTTATGAAAGAACATAATGTTCTCTTAGAGGATGATGAGTGGATGTTTTCAGACACTGCATATCCTCTTCATGATTGGTGCCAAACCCATATAAAGTATAAGTTTCATTCTCTGGTGAGTATCCAATGTGTAAACTTTATTTCAGGCCAGAAAAGGATACCGAGGAGAACACAATCTACAACTACAATATTTCCAAGGTTCACATCCAATCAGAGCATTTCATAGGGTATCTCAAGGGGACATGGCAGTCTTTGCAGGGCTTACATGTCCACCTTGACTGACTGAAGCTCATATACAATAAGCTTGCCTCTGGATCATCACTTGCATCCATCTACACTCAGTCACACTTGAACATCAGAAGGGGATGAATATTTCAAAAGGTAGCTTTTTTGAAAAGGGCTGGAGATTATGAAGGAGGAGAGGGTACACAATAGAGAACTGCTGGCAATGAGGGAGCAACTAGCTGCTGATGAAGAGATGTTACAGGAACAAGCAAGGAATGTGGAATTGTATAAAGGAAAGCTAAAATGAGAGGAGATGAAATTGACTTTGTTTAGGTATCTGTACAGTCAATAGACTTGATGGTATGGACAAGAAATATTAGTAGGTAATAACAAATGTTGGTATAAAAGTTCCTAGCCCTGGAGTTGTGGATCAATGGCACCATTGGCACAAAATCCTGCTTGGATGCAAGCAAGCTCAATCTACTTCTCAATCATGACAAGACAAGCCTGCATCTGCAACCTCCTTCACCAGGTCTTGTGGAGTCCTATGCTTCTTGGCAGACTGTGATACTGCAGGAGAGTCAGCACTGTGCTTCAAGGGGACAACCAACTTGAGCTTCTGAGGTGAGACAATGTTCTTGACATCCTCCTCCACATGGAGGTTTGCCAGTGGAGACAGAGGCCATATCATATACCATGTTGTGCAAGTCCTCTGCTCCTCTAGAGCCTACTCTGGATCAACTCTGTATTTCTGCCTATATGCAAGTCCATTTTTCTGCTTATCTCTAATACTTCCCATTCTGTGCCTTGTTCCTTATCATTCATACTTTGACAGACATTTGACATATCTAATAACTCCACCTTCTGATTCATTCCATTCTGACTCACTTTGACTTCTCCTGACTTGTTCCCTACTCTCCAATTACTTTAACTCATATTCCATCCCACTCCAGTACTCCAGTACCCTCCTTATATTCTATCATCCATTGGAGTTGGAGTACAATGGGAATGTTACCCTGGTATTAAAAAATCAGACAAGTGTGGTGAGGCAATGGTCATGTACCTTACTTTGTTATCACTGTCATTGCCACCAAAGATGGTCAAATCAAATGTGGATTGACTATTGGAGATGGCACTGCAATCATGAGCAAGGCTGCTGCCCATCAGTTCATCCATATGACAGTACCATAAAAACTTCTTCTGAATGTCCTCTGACCAATACATGTTATTAGCAAAGGTAAATGGGCCACACAAAATTCTAAAATGCACCATATACATTGGCTTCTGGGCTGCCCTCATCGAGCTCCTCCTCACATCCCACCACAACCAGGCCATGACCAGTCTCACCAAGCTCCTTATGATAGGCCTGGTATAGGCTTGATGACATTCCCCAAAGTTAGATGCATGTAAAGACTACATCTAGACAGGTTTACTCACCTGTTGATTTGGTTTTTTATCACAATCTTCAGTGATGGAACATCACAAGATTCCCACTCCGAGCCAACTTCACTGGTGACAAAAAAAATGCAGTGGCAATGTCAGCACAGTGCTGAAGGAAATCCTTGCCCTTGCTGGTTGGCATCAAGTCAACCTCAGCACCCTTATCAAAGTCTAAGGCACCTTTCCATGTGGCAGAGTCCTCAATGAGAGTCAACAGCAAGTTTGTCATATGGTGGTTCTCAGGCTTAGCCCAGCTAATTATCTGTTAGTGTCTGGGATGTCAGACTTGAATAGCTGGCTGTGCATGTTTACTGAACTGTTGTGGTATGAGCTTTAGGCTTGGCATCATGACTTGCTTCAGAATTTTCTTTGTTGGACTTTGTAGTCTTCTTAACACCCTTTTTGGGTGTGCGAGCTGACGAGGATTTGACCATCACAGATATTATCATGGAAATACAATAACAAGGCCTTGGACAACAGGAATGGTAAGAACAAGAATGATGAGCAGGCAACACACACAACAGAATTTGAAACTCCAATGTGCCTGTCAAAAGCTGCTGCCAGTCTGGAGAAAGCAGTTTCAATGATAGTTGTTGAAAACTAGTTCCAAAACAACACTCAAAACAGTGTCAAAACAGCTCTGGTTTTCAACATTGAACTACCCCATTGTTTCACCAGTGTCACATGACTTTTGCAAACATGAAATTTTGACAAGTCCAAACCATTAGGAAAGTTTGCTATGCTTTGTTAGGCTTTTTACTGCCCTTAGCTCAATGGATCACTAGCACTAATCACCCATTTTCCTCGGTGCTGCCCAAATATGTACCAGCTGCATGGGGTTTTGTACGGATTGGGCACTGAAGAAAGGCAATGACCACCTCACAGAGAAAGACAAGGGGTAATGCACATGGGTGTCTGGTGGAGAATGATATTAGTTGAGGGATGGACAAGTTAGTGAACAGCTTGGAAAGAGAATCCATCCACCGTATCGTTCAATATTCAAGTATACCAGATACTCCGGGGCTCTTGGCATCCCAATCAGCCCCGATCTGCCTGCCATGCATTCGCTGGAATAGGCAATGCGTCATTCGAAATAATAAAACTACGCTGTTTTATTGTTGCTCGACAATGACTGCGCGATCACCGAATGGATATCTATACACCGATCCTGGCACATTTCCATACACTAACATTGCACATAAGGCCACGCTTTGTATGAAATTGAAATGGTGCTCACCTTGAGAGCATCATTGGCCGTCAGTCGACCCGACTCCCACACATTTGTGATGGAGGAAAGTGCAGGCATACAAGCAACTATCACTATTCCGTCTGATGCGTTAGCCTCTTCTTCAGTCGGATCTAGTCGGGTTTCATCCCCAAGTACCACCTGGTATTGCTCAGTTTCGAGGAGCAGACCTTTAAGTAGCTCCCTTACCGCGGAACACGACGCGACAAGTCCCAACATCTCGATACCTGCATCTGCAAGTGCGGCACTCGCTGCTATCGATCCAGATGCTATGCATCCCTCAATACCATCGTTCTCGATGATGGTGATGAAAACATCTATCGTCGACTTTGGAAATAACTCTAAACAGACGGATGAGACAATTGATCGATGGATCGCCACCGATAATGATCTATCTTCGGCGTCCTTTGGGAGGCTGCCAGTCCAGCATATTCAAAATCATGGAGAACATGAAGGTACTTACGCGAAGTGGTGCTCTGCGGCGAGTGCACGAGAACGGTGCGAATTTGACCTCGACGTTCAATCTCCCTTTTTCGCTGTACGTGGTAGATTTGGATTGTCTTGGCCCATACCTATCAGGGGCGAAAGCGTGGTCAGCCCCCCTGCATGCAACCAGCACTGAACAAAACAAGTACGACTCACACCGCACATGCTAGTTTAGTCCTTGCGGTCTCGATGTAAGCTGAGCCATTCGCCTGACTTATCAACCCTGGCTGCAAAACTGGAAGCAGGAAAGGGCGCATCAAACGGTTTTCTAGGGGATAGTATATGGATGTCGTACAAATTGGTCGTATGTCTGCATCACCTCGATCGCGTCGCGCACTCCATATCTTTGCATGCTCCTCGACGGCGTCAAAAACTGGTGGAAAAGATTCTTCTGGGCCATTTATTCGTCTTCTGTCGAAACTACCCTGTGCCATGAAAAAAGAATGATTATGTTCAAGAAAGTTTTGTGCTATCTAGTACCGTCCACCAGTCACTAGTCACGAGCGAGGTGTCTTACCTTTATTGCAAGGCGCGTGAATTACATAATAACCACCAAACATGAAACTCTCCTTCTCCCTTGTTAACAAGAACGCAAAGCCGGTCGGCGCTGCACCTCCTCTTAAGAAACCAGCTGTGTTCTCATCAATAGATGATGAAGACCTCATAGATCTCGTTCCTACAACTTCTAGTAAAGATGTCGCTGCGAACAAGAAGCTGCTGGCGCAGAATGTAGAGTCCTCCACGGCAGTGCGGAACCGCATGGAGCAAGAGATGAAGGTAGACGCTACGGTGTACCAGTATGACGAAGTTTGGGACAGGATGCAGGAAGTGAAGCAGAGACAAAAGGAGATCAAGGAAGTGGACGCCAAGCAGCGTAAAGTATGTGCATCTCATTATCTCTTGACCTCGCGCCCTCATGCAGCTTGTCAGCCCAAATATATCGAGGGTCTATTGAACTCCGCGGCTACTCGCAGGCTTGATCGTCTAAGAGCCGAGGAAAAAATGCTGCAGTATGAGAGGGAGACGGAAGGGGATGAATTTGCAGACAAGGAAGCGTTCGTCACGCAGGCGTACAAAGATCAGATGGCTGAAGTGAGAAAGGCAGAGGAAGAGGAAAGGCAACGAGAAGGTTCAGTGTATTCCTTACAATGAGACGGTACATTCTTATCTGCTTTACAGATGCTGAAAGGAAGAAACGGAAAGGAGCGCCAACAGGGATGGTGCATTTCTACCGCAAAATGCTCGAGGAATCCGAGCAACAGCACGAAGAAGCGGTCGCCGCCACCACAGGAACAAAACCAGTAATTGGACCTCAAGGACCTCCCCCGAACTTAATAATCACCCGACCCGTAGACACATCAAGGTCTGACATGGAACTAGCCCGAATAGCGCGCGAGCAAGGGAAAGTGGTGGAACTGAATGAGGATAATCAAATCATCGACAAACGTGAACTGTTGTCAGCCGGTTTGAATCTCGCTGCGCCTAATACCCGTCGTCTTGGGCTACAAGTGACCACAAACAAGCCAGGAGCCAACACCGAGGCCGATGTTCACCGAGCTGTTGGGACAGCGGCGAGTCGAAGGGAGATCAACGAGCGGAGAGCAGCAGAAATTCGACAACAAATGCATGAGGAACACAAACGGCAGCAAACACAGAAAGAAAGAGATGAAGAGGAAGCCAGGCAGCGGGTGGTTCTTAAGAGGAACACAGAAGAGGATGTACAAGATGCCAGAGAGCGATATTTGGAACGAAAACGTCGGAAAATGGAGGAAGAGGCTACAGCTGCGCAGAATGAAGCCGGAGAACCATCGTAACGCGTACGTGTTGACAGCGCGTCAACTTTTTTGTATCAACACTCCTTCAAATCTAGATGCTAATATTTTGAATATAAGTTACCTACAGAACGCCCCACAGGAGGCCATCTCCAAGAATACTTTTATCAGGTTATCTACTTGGATGACCAAGGGCTATAAGGCACTCTTTAGTCTCTTCTCACATCGAAAGCACCAGCCGCTTAAACTCTCGCAAAACTGCTGCTGCAGACGGGCGTTGGTCTGGATTATGATGGAGCATAGGCCTTGTGAGATGTAGAATCTCGGGGACGTAAAATTCAGCCACCTAGGTTCGAAAGTTAATATCATACTTGGGGGGGTTCCAGTGCCCATTCGTCAATCATGTAAGGGTCACTGGCTTGGCCGCGCTCCAGGTGGGGTCTCGGTCCCTCTCGGCCAGATGCTCCCAGGACCAACGAGGTCGCCGACTTTTCGGTTCAGTTCGTAATCGATACACGCATAGCGGCCACAATAGTCCGTGAGGAAGTTGTATAGAGATATGTCAAAGTGCACGATGCGGTTCTGGTGCATGAAAATAACATGCTAAGCAAATGGAGTCAGCTGTGACTGGTTGTGTTGGGAGTCTGAGAGATCTAGTCACTTCTATCTACAGTGGTGAATAGCTGATAAGAATTCGTGCAAGGTCGAGGGTATCGAGGGTAGCAAGTGCGAGGACCATTCCTCCATTACGATGAAGCATCTACCGTCAGCGGGTATGTTGATCATATTAACGATAGCTAAATTCTGTTCGTCATAACCAGCTTGTCGAATACAGAGCGACCGACACACGTATAGTGATTCATTGGCTCTTGTCGGAGGGGGGGAGAAGACATGTATCGCACGTTTTGGACTTCTCTACTCAATCGATTAACGGCCTTGATCATCAATTTCATGCCAGTCATGCAGCAGGTGGCTCGGAAGAGATTTTCTGGCTGATAGCGATCAAAAAAAAAAAAAAAGAAACCGAGAAAGTGATGTCCGCCCACGAACCAAGCCAGGATCTTTACAGAGGGCATCATCGTCCCACCCCGCGCATGCGCGCAGGTATCCGGAGAGATAGTTGTTACCTTTCAGTGGCTATACCGTGGCGGTGGTAATGCTCTTTGACATCTCGGACAGTATCAAGTCGATACCCCTGGCTTGTAATGAGGTCACGGTACTTTGACCAGTGTGGGATTACACGGGCATTGACTTCATCGTCGTCAAAAGACGAGTCCGAAGAGGGAGAGGAACCTACAGACTCAAGCTCCCGTTCGATTAAGGAAGGTATGATAGGGAGAAAAAGGAAAAGACGATGCGAAACCTTACAAGGAATTCAGGTATGAGTTCCGCATGAAATACCCACAAGAGGACCCGCCAAAGAGAAAGGGAATCGATTTCTGGAACGGATGAACTTACATTCATACGACCATCGCGGCCGCATTTCCCGTTGTGCCATAACCCAAGTTTAGCCAATTCGGAGCAAGGTGAAATGACAATCCATCACCTACGAGGGCCAAGCCATATAATCCAGTGATTGCAGCCATGGGAGGTAGCTGATTCATGGCGTAGTGAGACGAGACTGCTAAGCATCAATCCGACCTAGAGGGATGATCATAAAGGACCTCAGTACGATCAGAAGAGAAGGAAGGGGCTCTGCTGACCTATGGATCTACAACAAAACAGGTGACCTTTTCATCCTCGCTGCATTTCTAAGATGGAACTGTCTCGGCTAGAGATTTGACGTGGTCTGATGAGCGCAATGTCAACCAAGTGATACGGAGAAGAAAGATACAAGAAGGGGAAGATGACTCGGAACTATGCCATTGTGCAAGCGATGAAATGTTATGGACGTGGCAACATGCCAGGGAACCTGAGATAAAACGCTTGCTTTAGGTATCGTGGCAGTGCTAGTAGTACGAGTCTCTTGTCTCTAGCCTGCATCTTACTATCCAATGGAAGAAGGGGCCAAAGGCAAGAAAACCGTCTTCGTCGGAGGTATAGGCGAGGACGTAGACGAAAGCATCATTTATGAACATTTCTCAACTTTCGGTGAGTAATTCTTCCCTTCCGCAGGTTGCAGTGCACCCATAGTATGTGCGACAGGAGACATCGTCGAAGTACAGTTGCCATTAGCCGCAACGAACCCCACGTCAGATTCAGGTAGGCCGAACAAAGTCTTCTCAAGAGCTATTGGCGCGTTTGACAGCTATACCCAGAGGCAAAACATCGTGGTTTTGCCTTCGTCACCTATGCTTCTCCTGCAGATGCCCAAGACGCGATCGACAACATGGACCTCAATGAACTCCGCGGTAGGGTTCTCAAAGTGAACATCGCTAGGCCAATGAAACTCGCGGTACAGCCAGGTGCCGGGAATAGAGCCAGTACGTTCACTGCCTTGCTGTGCTCGCCGACGAATAGTTATATTCTTTTGGTAGTCTGGGAATCAGAAGAATGGCTCAAGCACTATGCGAAGCCACTAGCTCAAAGTGGGGGTGTCCAAGGGCGCAATGCTCAACGAGGGGCTAACAAGGCGAATGATGAAGAGGCTGGGAATCTTGCTGATGCCGATAACGATGAAGCCATGGATCAATAAAAATCTGTGGCCTTGCCTTTCATTCACAGCCGCCTTCTCTGTTCGCAGATCATCGTTTGACGGGATAGACATTCATAGTGTCATGTCTCAGCGAACGAAATAGTCTATGTAAGCGACGGCCCTCGCCTTCCTTCGGGAGACCGTCTCTTGCACTTAAACGAGTCGACGCTCGCGCACTGGCCCCGAATGCGCAAACTCTATCTATCCGACGTCTATGGGCTGGGAGGGCGATAGTATACAGTTGCGGCTATATTATGCACTGAAGTGAAAGAAGGACCTGACCAATACATAAACGCCCTCAAAACTCTTTTGGATGGTTTATGTCTGATTCCTCAAACTGAGCACGGGCGCGTTTGATGTCTTCCTGCATGAATAGCAGCTCTTCCATCCGAGCTAGTTTTTTCGCATCTGCGGGTCTTGATAAAGCTCTCCGTAAGTCTTCTATGGACAGCCGTGTCCTCCGATGTGGCCCGCCACTGGCAGTTTGGCACTGTCACACCAAGAGTCACAGGATTGTTCGTCATGAAGACGTTGTGAGATATGATGCACCCAATGAAAAGCACGCACGACATCAGCAATGAACTCAACCAAGATCTCTTCCATCACGTTTACTGTGTCATTGGCTGGGTTCCGGTCGTCGCCAAAACCATACATCAGATTTTTTACTAAACGGAGCGATTAGAACAGGTCGTGCTTTTGTGAAACGGATGGAGGAAAACTGACGCTCTTTCGTGAAAAGCCCTTTGAAATTGGCCTGTCTGCGACCTCTTCCAGCTGTCGTACTGGAAACCTGAGTAGCACCCGTCTCACGGACATAGGTGGGAGTGTAAGAGGTAAATGTGGCTGGCCTTGGGGTAGTGGCAACTGGTGCGGGCGTAGATATTGTCGCAGGAGTAAGGTTAGTCTGTACAGCGGGCCGAGCGACCTGGGGCGTAGTTTGTGCTTGTTGATGGGGGATATAGCTGTATGGGTAAGGCCATGCACCATAGCCAGTTACACCAGAAGCATATGCATTTTGGTACGCTGCATATCCTTGTGTTTGATACGCGCCTGGTGTTCCGGGGTGATAAGTTGCGTATGGATACGATGTCCCTGTGGGATTATGTTGGTAATGGGAGTAGGACATCGCAAGTTAATGGCTGGCGGAGTGGGCACAATGACAAGCAATCGATGGCCTATGTGAGAAAAAATTTCCCGTTTCAGTCTGCTTGTGGGGGACCTCCTATGTAGTAAGAGTATAGTGTAACCAACCAAAAAGTTATTCATGACTCTGCACCGTCAATCAGCTGTCTCTTCGCAGACATTTCCAAATTCCTCGCACTATCCATCATCTGCCGCACTTTCTGCCACTCAATATCAATGACACCCCGCTGATCGAGCCAGTCCATAACTTTGTCCGCGTCGTAAAGGTCTTTGGGAGGCTCGATACCTCCAACATACGCAACCTTTATAAACTTGTGGTTTTTATCTTGAACATAGGTGATTTCCTGTTGCAGGGATTTGTAGAGTGAATGCTGCATAGTTCTGCGTCACCCTGGATGTTGGTTTAAACTTCCATCGGACGAACCTCCCAGTGATTAAATTGATGGTACACTCGTGCGCGCGTCGCACAGAACCGACCAAGATGGAATTCTCTCTTGACATCGCGTTTCCTGTCTGCGTCTTCATCCTCATCCGAGTCTTCGTTCGACTCTTTATCAGACATATCCTATGCAATAAGTGAGCGCTTAGTATACAGAAGGGTTGGAAAGCGGTACCTCAAAGTCATACACGTCGTACGGTTCTCCACCCACTCGTCCAAGTAAAGTAGAAAGCCTTCCCCCAAGATGACACGCGTCACACTGGGGTATTGCGAAGCTCATTCTTACAAGTGTAAATTCCGGGTATGTTTCCAGAGCTTTCTTAAATTCTGATCTCCATACTGACGATGCTACAAGGGAATCGCGCATTCCGGATAGCTTGCGGCGGGTCGCTTGGAGGGGCACAGAAAAATATTCTTCATCTGGAAACTCGTCCGTTTAATTTAGTGTCTCTAACCTATGTTGAATGACCGCACCTTTCAAAACATGTTTGAGGAATAGACACCGTTCGGAGAGGGGACGTACGGCCATATGTACAAATAGCTGACAAATTATCTTGAAATGATGAGTGAGGTCCTGGTGGGTGTTCATACTGAAGGCGACTGGAAGTTTCGTTGGAGCACCGTGCGCATCATCGTCTACGATAAAATCGTCTTCATCATCTTCAAGACTGTCGTCGCTATCGTACGAAGCAGGGCTTGACTCCCCGCTGCGGTGAGGCTTAGCACCTTTGAACGGGGCCACTGAAACCTCCGCCTCCGAGGACTCGGATTCAAGTACCAAATCATTGTGCTTCTTGCCCTTGAGACCTTTGAGAGTGTCAATCCACTCATTGGGACACGAATGTATTGCACTGCACTGACTCTTGAATTTTTCAAGATTCCTTTGAAACGCGGACATCTTGCCTCGAGCACGGAAACGGCTTTCTAGTATTTCTGGCGTCTATATTAAACGCCAGGATGTCGCTGTGATCGGTGGCTTGCTTACGATTCTCGTCAACTTCATCGAGTACACTTTGTTCTTCAGGGGTTGGTGGTCTGACGCCTTTGATAAGCTTGCGTCGACGAGGTTGAACATCTTCTTCAGAGTCGTAGATGGTTTTCGCCTTGCCTTTCTTTCCCTTCCACCGTACAGATACCTTAATATTCTCTTCCAGTGAGTCGTCGCTGAGTTCATGTTCAGGAACGGTGTCAACAACAACAATACTCTTCCTCCGCTTTGGCCGACGAGGGGACTGGTCTTCATCACTAACATCCAGTATCTCTGGGTCGAAGTGTATGGCACCAACATCGCTGTCTTCACTACCTGATACAACTTCTTCCGGGTGAGTGGGTGGGGGAATTGGCTCTCGCTTCCGCTTTGATGGACCTGGTGATGAAGGAGGTGACGAGTTGAGAAAGTCTATCAGGGTTTTCTGCTCGTATTTCTTTGAAGACTGGCTGGCTTTGTCTCTTCGAGTCATCTGCGGTGCTGTAGATTGAGTTCAAGTTGGGCTGCACTGACATGCTCGAAGAGTAGTACGTGCTGACTAATCGATTCTTAAAGTAGTAATGACTTATTACTAGGGAGCGAGGTAAGTAAAGGCCAAGTTGTAGTCCACCGTGACTCAGGCATGTCTCATGTATCACAAACACCCTTGAATCCATCCCCTCCACTGCTGCGCGTTAATACCGAATCGCTGCCACGGCCTCGTGCTTCTGGACACAGCTGGAATGTCCAAACGCCGACGTCCACTACGTCGCCGGCCTTGCACTGCATCCCACAAAGGTCTTCCCCCTCGGCTCACTTAGCCAAGGTTGCTGTGACCTATAATGCCAATCACGCAAGAGACGAGTCCCGGAAACTGCTTGGTTTACTTCTAGAACAACTGCGCAGTCGACCAAAACCTCCTCCCATTTACCAGTCTTTCAATTTCCAAACCAACGATACGAGGCAGCCGCGACTCGGCCAAATCCTGGGAATAGTCAAGGACACCGTAACTTCAAATCCTCTTGGCTCAAATCGTCATCTTTCGACGAAGGATGAGGGTAACGAGGTTGATGATGCAGACGTCTTTTCTACTGATGCTACCCTTGAACTTATCTTTCAACTAAAAGAAGTGCTATTCTTCTCAGTATCTCAGGGATGGCAAATATTTGGGACAGGGTACGGCGACTATCCAAAGCTTGAGTGGCTCGGCTCATGTGTATTCTCTAGCAGTACCGGTCTGGAGGTTGACAATTCAACGACCAAGCCAACGTCTTTTGGAATCAGGACCTCGATTAGGCGAAACAGTACCAGCGGTAGACGTTCCCGGTCGCCCTCTCCCATACGACAAACTCAGTCCCAGGCCCCTGAACTGCTTTCACGGTGCATCTCAGTCATTTCCTCGGTCATTTCTGAAGACTGTCGCTTCCGGACGTCCTCCCCCAAGCCCTCCAGACCTCCGAATGCCCTCCAATCCATATCCCTAGACGTCGCACAGCTCTTAATTCAGGTCAATCGTTTTGAACCCTCTATAGTCTCTCGCATTGCAATCGCCATGATTCCTGCTTTCAGTACCTTTCCCTCTGAGATGCACCCTCGATTACTGGCCTTTTTTGATAACGTCCTCCTTAGAGGCACTCTACAGGACTTGACTCGCGCGAGAGAACAAACTGATTGCACGAATCTTAAACAAGGCAGGTATTACATCATTCCTTGGTTAAAGATGCGTCTGAGTTCTCGTAGAAGAGCACGCTTCTACGCAGGACGAGGTACCGACTGTCTCCATCCAAGTCGAGGCACCTGACGAAGAAAACCATGATGTAGTTGATGGAAAGCTTTGGCAACCTTGGAGTTCAGCCTCTTCTCCATGCTTTAAAATACAGTCGACGAACGCCCCGCTTCAGCCTCTGCCAGTCTACTTCCTCTCTTCTATTTCACCTTCACTCATGGCTGCCATTCTGGAAACTGTTCACGTCCAAACGTTGGCTCCGCAAGCATTGTTCAACCTCTGTCGACTCGTGGACACCTTGGTAGCATCTAAAACGGATGCTTACCTCGATTTGCTGGAGGTTATAGCATATCACACGTCGGGAAGCCGATATGGGGCCCTGTCGCTCCTGACTACCTTTTGGCCTCAAGCTGTTGGTCACGCTGTCGTGAGCAAGGCATTGCCGGTGTTCCGTTATACAGACATGCTACCGGGTGATTTCGACATACCTCAAAACGAGACTCAACTGTACACACATGATTTCGTTCCTTGGCGTTTTCAGTCCTCGAACCGGCCATCCACTTTTGATGAGGCATCCTTTCAGTACTGTCAAGTGTGTTCCAGTGTCATCAAGGGTTTTGGTCTTCTGTGCACGGGGTGCATGTGTGCTGTGCACTTCGACTGCTATGACAACCCAGACGGCAACGATCTTTTCGAGTATACCACAACTTCAGACCCTGAAACTCGGAAGATGGGGGTCCATCGTTACTGTATCGTTCCTCCAGAAAGACGAGGTGTCGAGGTGTACAAGATTCGGAGAGAAGGTCATTCCTTCTGCTTGGCCAGTATTTTTACCCTTCCCCTGTGCGTCGTATGCCGTGATCCAATCTGGGGTTCCCAAACACTCCACTGCACCTCATGCAAGTTCTTTGCACATTCGTCGTGCGTAGGCTCCGATGATATAATTGTCCCTCGCTGTGGTTCCTTGAAGCTCGACTCCAGCCACATGGCGGTGTCGCTACCTAGGGTGCGCCAGACTTTTGCGGACTTTCACGGTGACATTTTCCTATCTTTGGACGACCTCGGAAAGCGAACCTATGAAGAAATATCCATCTCTTTTGCCACACTTTGGACGCAATTACAGATATACAACAATGGGCTAGCGCTCGGCTCCTTTGTTATTGCAAACGACGCGAGGGACAACGATGCCGGAGGCTTTGAACTTCAAGTTCTAGTAGGGCTTTACGAAGCCTATCTTTCATCGGGGAAGTTGCCAGTTTCGGCTACCTTGGGGGACTACCTTCAGGCGAACACTATCCATCCATCTTCCCATGCCATCATGTTTGACTGGTCAACGTTGGCTTATATATCCTCCACCATCAAGGCGCCATATGAGGTCCAAAATCCCTCCTTCTCCGTCACCTCTCCCTTACTGAATGTGACAACTGTACCTCCTGGGAATCGAGACGGTGATGGCGCACCTCGGCATCCGTTTGAAATCGTTCCCCTCAGCCACATACGTGATGCTCTTGGTTACGAGTTCAACCTTTTTTCAGAGGGACCATCACATCACTGCTTGGCACACCTACACAAGCTTGGTTTTTTCTGTTGCGACAAGCAGCCGTTCTTGCCATCGTGGTCCAGGGGGGACAACAGGCTGTGCCATTTCCCACTCCCGTTAGGCTTTGACCTGTCCGCCGACGTTGAGACCTTGGTCTCTGCGATCGAAGCTTGCCTCTCTGAACTAGATCTATCTGTGAACGAGATCGGGCTACTGCTTTTAGTCAGGAGGTTTTGGCCAGATGGGCTAGCTTCAGAATATGCCTTGCGCAGACTGACACGCACTCTTCTTTCGTGGATTTTTTCCGAGGTATGGATTATAACCATCTGTGTGTCTCCTGTAGCTCATTGTTCTGTTACAAGGATGACAACCTTGCAACCATTCTCCGAGACTTCATCTCGGCAGGTCGCAGTCTACCTGGAATACGTTCCCCCTCGGAACCTGTACCATGGCCCTCTTCACGTGACTTACGTCGTGCCGTTCCAAGCAGCTCAGTCAACAACGGTGGTGACTATGTTGCTTCTCGTCGGGCATTATTGCAGAAATATGTTACCCGGTGGCTTTTGGCGTTGCACGACCAAGACATATCTGCATATTCTCGCATTGTGTTTGACGTGACACGTGATATTGCGACAGACTACACTTTTAAGGGAGCTGCGCCTACGGTTCTCGTCGAGCCCCTGGAGAAGGTAAGGAGAGAAGGCATTTCTTGAGTCAGACAACTGATTTCCTTCACTGCTTAGAACCATGGTTCTGACATTGCAGACAGATGCCTCCGATTCATCATTAAACTCTGTCAGGCCTCGGTGGACTTCACTACCTTCGATGATCTCTTCCTTCTGTGGCTAATAGATCTCGAATATGAGGTCCTAGACGAAGCCGTAAGTTTTCAGGTTCCAGTCACGATTTTTTGTTCAGCATCACGCAGTCCATGCCATCATTGCAACGATTGCTAAACCGGGATGCGGACAGCGCCGCTCGTTTTAGCACTTATGTCGACGCCACACTTGCTAGCCCAGGTGGTGGACTGGAGATGGCTGACCCTTGGGGTGTCATTCGACGCTTCACTGGACGACCGGATGGTTTGACGAGCGGTCTCATGTGGTTGCGACTTTTTGCTCGGTCTGGGGTAGAGATAGATGTCCCGACCTTTGTCGAATTCGGAAATATGACGCAAAAGCGGGATACGAAGTTGGCACAGGGGGCCATTTTCGTGGAAGCTATGTTGACTTCAACTTGGCTCCGGTCGATGGGCCGCCAAGAATTGCAGCCAGTCGTCGCGAATATACTCACATTCTTGGCGCCTGCGGTACAAACCAGCCTCCAGCGAACGGCCAATCTGTCATTAACGTGAGTGGATGGTTTATATGGTTCTCACAATGTCCACTCAGCGGGACCACGCCAGCGCTATCGATCTCGTGAGGCGTTCGTTGTCCATCTGTTTGCTGCTTTACGGGTGCGAAAGAACGCTACTACTTTCCTTGGGCCTGGTAAATGAGGACGAAGTCAGAAACCTCCCATCAAGGTGCGTACTTTGAACGACTTGAAACCTTCTTCTGTCACTCACATCGAGAATAGGAGAAGAATAAACACCCGTACGGACAAGGGTGCAGATCCTATCATTGTCGATCCCTCTCTAATGCGTATTCTGGATAAGTACGTGGCCTCCGGCAGCGAACAAGTCACTTGTATAGTAGCGAAATTTCTGCATTCATTAATGCTGCACGCATCGCTACTAGAGTCCTATGAGATAGACAATTTTGTGCTGCGAAATGGGAGCCCACTTTGCGCGTGGTATGTCCTTCCCCTCCCCAGTAACAACGCACTGGCCTTACTTCATCTTCAGCATTTGGCAATTTTACGCCATTCAACACCACAGCATTTCAAGTATAAGAACATCGCTGCTTTTAAGGGTACTGGTTGTCGATGTCCTTCCATTCCGCGATCTTTTGACGCACATCTTCCGCCCCTTAACCAACTGGGAATCAAGGTTCGTTCGTCTTTCCATAAACTCGCCTCTCTGTATGCTTGACTCCTTGCGACAGGCTAACAGGAGTAGCGCGATTGTTCCCCATCATCACGGATGTCACTAGTCCGGCATTCCAGATCGATGGTCGTCAATGGAGATCATGCGTTCTGGACGTATTCTATCACTGTTTCGAATCAATGTGGATGGACGAAAAGGTATGTCTAAGTTTGAACGTCATTATTGTCGTTACAAGCATTTCCTAGGAAGAAATCAGGACTGCGGTTCAATCATGGGTGCAAACATTACTTCCGGCTCATCTAGATGCTATAGCGTTGTGCTGGAACGATGGATTCTCTTCTCTCTCTGTTCCTGAACGCCTCAGACTGACGAGATTTCTTATTCAACTGCATCCATATTTTCCGACGTGGAAAAGTAAGTTCTTTGCGTGTGCATTGGGATTGGGATTGTTGTATTCATAATTGCCATCGCAGCTCTCTCTTGGGATGTGATCATCGAGGCACTGTTAGAAGATAACTACCTGCAGAACAATGGGAACAACGAAGACGGACCTGCTGCTGCACATCTGGTGAGGGATGTACTCTGCAAAAAATCACGCACCAACATTTTCATAGGAACTCTACGGTTTGTCCTCCGATGACTGCAAAAGCGACCGCCGAGTAGCATTGGACCCTTCGTCACTCACGGTCTGAGTTTCTAATGAGCTGATATCACAACGTCTTACATTTGTCACAGGTGTCACTCTTATTACTCAGCCTCCAGATGATGGAAAGTGGCATTGAGATAGATCTTCTCTCTTGTCGCAAGCTTAAGTTGCACCTCGCGAAGATCATTGGTTTCAACGATGTCGAGGCGGTTCCTACCCCAAGCGGACGAGCTTTCTACATTCGATTCCAGAATCTGGAGAACATTCCGGTTTCATGCTACCCCTGTATTCATGTGCTCCCTCGTATCCTTGACGCCCCTCACGCCTTCGACTTGACGCCCTCTATGATGGGTAGTCCACTTGTCGACGACGACAGACCCTGTCGTGTCTTGATTGGAACGATTTGGGTAGACCTCGTATTATCCATCATTTGCGCAATAGAGGAGCCGCTCAGTCTTCCGGTCCTCACTTTGAAGAGTTTACTCGAATCTCTCATGGCTATCATATTCAAACACGACTTCAGTAGCCTGGCGATCAAGCATCTCGATGTCATACTCCGAAAAGCTCTACGGAAAACTGTGGACCTGCTTCTTCTCGATATCAGTTACGAACTGCGCCAAGTTGCCTTGTCTGCAATTCAGACATATATCAGGAGAGGGACTGCCATATCTGGTGTACTTGTAGTGTATGGAATTTTGCCTTTATCTGAGATAACCATTGAACACGGTCTCAGCGACTCGATAGAGAAAGCTGTCGCGCTTGTGGTTTCCCTCAAACACAACAGTGAAGACATTCTAGTTGGCCAAGCCAAAGGATTTATCGAGAACACTCTTGTGACGTGCGCGCTTCATGTCACAGCCATTCACACCTTGATCACTTACTCGGTATAGGCTTACACCTAGCGGAATATTTTGTAGTCTGTGCAGGGCGAGTTTGGTCTACGCTATAGCTGTTCTTACATCTTACTAACATTCCAGCGCCCTCCGAGCCCCGACTTTTACGCGGTTCTTAAAAGCATTATGCAGGGGAACTCTCGGAGGTCCACAGAAGCTGTTATCAACTTCCAAGAGGAGTTGCTCCAGAGCGTTATCTTCCAACCTCCAGAAATTGACTGGAAGGCCACTCACAATAGTGCAAAGCACCTAAACATGTTTGTAGAAACTGTGCTCTATGAGGGGGTAAGTGACAATGTAGTCAAAGGTCACGTGTACTCCGCCGATCTATCACATTTTGCATTTCACTGAACAGCACTGCAGATCTGGGCGGCTGGATGACCGCGATGGCTCGCCGTGCATCGGGTCTTGGAGTAAATGACGACTTTGATTTTAATACACTTCTGTCCCTCGCGGCAAACCTCCTGAGGTTCAGCAAGCCACACATCCATCGTGTAAGTGTACCTCCGAGGCAGTTGATTCCGATGTTTATTCCAGAACTCTTCAGGATCTTGTGACCTGCGTTGAGACAGTATTCAGACTCGCACTGTCGAGATCAAATGTGCGAAAGGAGAGCATCTTACTACTGCTTTCCTCGATCTCTTCTCTCGGCGGAGGCACGTCAACGGAGGCCTCCAGATCCCCCTGGATGGTCCTGTTGATTTCTCAAACCATACTTGAGGTGCTTGATGATACTCTTCGGATGAAGGCACGGGCAACACCTCCTACACTGGTAGCTCTCGTCGAGGTGAGCGGCCGCACGCATGATTGTTGAGACTTGTGCCGACCAAAACAGACATTCATAGGGAGACAAGGTCGCGATTTCGAATATGATGGCAGACCCTATTCCACAGTCATTGGAACGTTAGCACGAAGCGCTATCTATTTTCTGCAAAATCAAACTTGGTCTGCATCCGATATTGATGATGAGCTTGCTGCTGCACTCGCAGTCGCCCACCTTGTTTTGTATGCAGCGAACTTAGGTCGCAACGTCCTCCCAGACATGCACGATGACATTCATCCGCAGGTACGGGGAGTTTACTAACGATCCTCCTCGATACTAAGCACTGGCCAATAGCGATCGCCCCGCCCTTGCCTGACTCTCCGTGCTTGGAACATCTTGCTCTTAGCAGCTCTCTCAGACTCCTCGAGCAAGCATGATACCTTGCTCTTAGCTCAATTCGACGGATTTATGACCCCGTATTCCATGACCTTGGGTGCCTATGTTCAAGCACGCACCCCACCTCCTGAGAGTGCAGCAGCGGATATCGAACATGCATACATTGCCTTGAAGGGCTGGCTGTTGCTAATTCACAGGCTGTCCCCAAGCCGGCAGGCAGTTGACCCTCGAGGCGAACTCACCAAAAGGATCTGGAACGAACTATGGCCTTCCTTTGAAAGCTTAGTTGACCTATTCCAGGTAACCGGACCCGGGGATGAGTTCTTGGTTAGTCTTCTGTTTGTGTGCTGGTCATGTGCTGAGACCTTGATCCTAGCCTTTGTCGACGGCAGTTTGGTCCTCTGTAGCCAACCTGTTCATCTTCATCCTCCAGTCACGATCACCAATCGCAATGAACACAATACCACATCTCACGCTTCTCAATCGTCTAAGAGATTCGGGCAGGAGAAACTCGGCATTCAGCAAGGTCAACCTCCTAGAGCATGAATATATGACATCTCATGCTAACAGTCCACCAGCTAACTCGGGCTCTGAATGGGGAGGCTTTGCCAGATATCCAGCCGGATGTTGTCATCTCCCAAATCATGCAAGACGTGGCAAATGCAGAGAAATTGCGCGGCTTTGGGGGGGATCCGAGGTAATGATAGACCCGCCGACGACGTGCACCTACATTGTAGTAATGAAGCACTAGGGTCGATACTGGAATGGTGGTGTACAGAGTACCTAGTAGCAGTCTATGTAGTCCTTTTAGTCACGGCTTGTCACTGCCATATCAAGCTGCACGAAGCTTGGCTTTTTGAGCCTGTATACGCTTCTCCTTCATGACCGTAGACCCAATGAACAAGCCGATTCCTGAAAGCCCCACGACAAGTATAAAGGCTGGCAAGCGGACTGCCCACTCGCGGGCAGGGAAGTAGTCGTGTATCGGACTCGGCGCATCAAAGAAAGGCTAAGAACAAGACATGGAAATCACGACATGGATGGATTTCAAGTTAGTACTGACGAGAAGGATGGCCCAGGTAGTGTAGTAGACAAATACGAATACTGCGGCGAGCAGCATCGAACCTCCGAGCACTTTGTCACTCACAGCCTGTTAGTTGGATGGCTGTCAGCATTTCGAATGTCCAAGTAGAACTTCAACTCACCATAAGCCTTACAGATTTCCAGACCAGAATCCAAAGTGAAGTGTCGGCGACTGTGTACGGGACTACGTGCAAGTAACGCGCAAGTTAGGATACTTCGAAGTGGTTGGTTGGAGAACTGCGTGTAGCTTGTACATAAGTGTCATGGCCCGTGTGCCATGCAATCCTCCAACCCGGGGCGTGGCTAAGGACGACCTCCACCAATGCCTTTGCCAGTACCACATAATCCAAGACATAGCTTCAGTCTCACGAAGACCGTGGCATGAAATCTTCTTTTGAAATATCCTGAGTAGCCCCGACGTTCCTTGCTTCAAACCAGTAAAGTTATAGCTCGAATCCATGAGCTCATATGCATTCGCCTCCCTCGCCCAAGTCAGAATACTCCTCCTACCAGTAGGCCAAATACCGAGAGCCACATTCGAGGCGTATGCCGCAGAAATACGGACGTTTGATTCCATACGTCTGGGGGATATTCCCGGAGGTGCCAAGGATGAGCGAGGTGCGCCTAATCATTGCCCCAAACCTCACATGCAGCACTCATTCTATCACATCTCCAGCCCGTTTCATGCCTAGTCCGTTGTCGGGCGGCTATCTTCACCTTAGCTTTCCGTCTCACCCAAGCTCACTTGCTCACCTGCCGCTTACCCTCTTTCGCCCATCACACTTCGACCTGGGAATCATCGGGATTGCCTCTTGTTCTCCCACTTGTTCACTAACATCAGCTCTCGACCAGTTCGAGAACGCGCTGTTGGAGATTTCTTCGGAAAGCTCGATATTTCCATTTGCCAAAACCTGCTTTGCATTCCAGGATGATGAAGGCCCCCATATTAGCCCAGGCGAAAATCCTCCTGGTCTCTCAATGATTCCGAGCGTAATGGGAAATAAGAAGCTTTATATCGGAACGCTACTTGCAGACTTGTGCTCGCAAATACTGAGCGAATTCGGGCGTGTGGTACGTGATATAGGAGATCTGTAGGATTCATGCCTCATTTTACCAGGTTCACATACTTGAAACACCAATCGGGAACGAATACCTGAATGCCGATCTTTTCCCAACTTTGCCTGCAGCAGCAGATATGCCATATGCCCTGGAATCGAACCCACACCTCTTTCGATCCTCGTTTGGCTCTCACTCTAGCCAACCCGAACTTGGATCCTCGAGGCTATCTACGCCTGCAAATTCTGGCCTAAAACGCAATTCATCCAGTGGTCCTGGGGTCCTTCAGGCGTCAAACACGTTACAACGTCAACCGACTTTGGGTCCCCCACCGGTCAAGAAACGCGTCAGCGCGGTCGGAACAACCTCCTCTCATGGAAGGCTCTTTAAAGTATACGGTGACTTCTTTCTTCTCTCGGGAAGAACACAAGACGCCAAAATTTGGTCAGTCAACCTGCGTGCTTGGATGATACTATATTGATTACAGCACCGAAGGTACCAAGAAGCGTTGAACCTGTTCAGGACTGGAATGGACCCCGCTTGGCAAGCATCAGCGATGGAAGGCATGGCAATCATTTCCGTACTCGATTCATGGGCTGCTGGCCAAGGGCTGGTGAGCAGCGACATGATGTGTCGATGAGTGCGTGCCTTATCTATTTCCACAGCAAACATCAATCAGTGACATGAAGGAGCCCTGGATGGAGATCAACGAACAACTCTCACAAGCCATCGCCATCTATCTAAAGGCCACCATCCCTTCAGAGACCGGGCAAGATTATTCGTTGCTTGCATTTGTGTACACATCGGCAGTTTTGCGACAGACCTCATTGCTATTCTGCGTATGGTCATCCAAGGGGTGGGGGGCGTTAGCCTTCGCATCGATGCTGCAGCCAGGGGCTACGAATTCTTGGAAGAGGATCGTCTCCGACAACTCTTGGGCTAACGTCGAGCGCCTTAGCGCAATAACAGGCATCACTCGCTCACAAATTGCCAATACAATATCACAGGCACATGGTCCCTGGCTATTGCATCTTGGTCCCCACGAACGTCTGGTCGTCTTGCAATCGATGGCCAGTATTTACAACTGCCTGGGGTTCAAGCGAAAAGAAGCTTACGTCCTTCGGGAGGTGATTAGCTGCATTATGGATCTAGTCGTCTGTGGCCGTGGTGCAGACGACCAACTGCGGAAGTCAGACTTCGGAAGTGCTAGTCAGGTCGTACGCACGGCTGACCTAGAAAATACCGACGACGCTCCTGCTCCTGCTTCTGCGGAGAAAGGACACTTAGGCATTCGGCGGAGCGAGAACCTGGAAGGCAACCAGAGTGTTATCAAATTACTCACATATGTTAGCAAAATTCTCGGTATCGATTTAGAGTCCGTAAGCCTTGCTGCACTACCGAAAGCAGGAGGCAAGCAAGACAGCGACTCTCTGATAGAAGATGGCCTCCTGTCCAAAGATTTATCTTTGGAAGAGTCATTAGGTGACTCATTCGGATGGCCGGAACTCCAAGTAGGAGTGATCCCCGAGGCCATTGCGGTGGCTGAAGCCCTTCCCGGTGAGTTGGTACCCTCCTTGGCACACTCCACCTTACAAGATTCGATAGATCAACTGGCGGTGGCTCGTTTTGCACTATCTGCTCTCAAGACCATGCACTCTATGCTCACCACTAACGATCAATATCACCTTTATCAAACAGCCTCGAGGGCGCTTGTTGTGACACGTCGGCGGGGCGATACCTCAACGATTGAGTATTGGGCTGGATGTCCCGTCCATAGCATTGCTGTACTACCGTGGGTACCCCTTGTTTCAAGCGATACTGCAGGAATCTGACGGAGCTACAAGTCTCCCCTTACACCGACTTCCGGTGGAGAACCCTACGTCGCTCTTGGCCTCGCGTCGTTCTTCAGCCGCTCCAGCGAACCTAATGTCAGGCGCAGTCACTGACCCTTTTTTATACAACCCCCGAAAGTTTATGAATCCACAGGTAAGTGAAAGCGAAACCTCTGCTTCCTTTCTCAAGCCTGTCTCATTCGTGATTCGTGGCAGGGAAAAACCATTCTTGTTCAAGGCGAGCTCGTTGAGCTGGTCATCACTCTACGTAACCCTTTTGTGTTCGAACTCGAGCTTCAAAGCGTGTCACTAATGTGCGGATTTTTCCGAGACTCGTGTTCCTCACCACTTACAGCCCCACCTAGTACAACTGGCGTTGACTTTGAGTGTAATTCCATCTCGCCAATCGTGATCCCCCCGGAGTCCCAGTATCCTATCACGGTTTCGGCGATCGCCAAAGCACCAGGCATGCTAAACATCAAAGGCTGCACCGTCCAAGCGCCTAATGGCGCCCCGAGATTTTTTTTTCTTCCATTGTCGACAGAAACAGAAGAGAACCGCCAGGCGAGAAGGCAGAGCATGATCAAGTGCGAGAACGGGCGTACAAAGTACGCAGGACTCGATTCGCGGCCGTGGGAGAAGGGCGGGAAGCGTTTCAGTACTTTATTGTCTCCCTCTAAGACGCAAACGCAATTTTTGGAATGCACAGTAATTCGGGAACAACCATTACTTCGTCTTAGATGGACCTCTCTGACGCATGCTGCGGTAATGCTTTATAATGGCGAGAGGTACGTTGTATGAATACGAGCCTCCCCTTTTCGTGCTCACTTCAATTTCCAGGTCTACTATTCGACTCACGCTTGAGAACGTGTCCGCCTTACCTATTGATTTTTTGAGGCTTTCATTCGAAGACTCTACGATTACCCCGGCGCAAGAGGCACTCTCCGAGGGAAGACTTGGGGTTTTTGAAACATACGAAACCGAGTACGACCTTCTTCACCAGCAAGCATTCTCGTGGAACCAAGAAAAGGAGCCCAATTTCGTCAAACCGGGCCAAAAGATCGTGGTGTCGGTCACATGCCTCGGAAAAGCTGGATGGTGAGTTTCGTCGGCCCTTCATGCCTTTGCTTTTCATATCCCTTCCTAGCACGAGAGGCGCCATCCATGTGTCGTATTCATACGTCCACCGAAACAAGGACGAGTCGGAAAGTGCCTCCGAGACCTTCCATGCACGACAGCTGACTTACCCGGTGACTGTCACCGTGTACCATATACTGGAATGTCACGACATGAACATCGTACCCTTGGATGCGCTTAGCAGCATTAGCCCCAGCCCCTCTGATCCACTTGGTGGCTCGCATGAATGGTGTCTGTTCTCTATTGAAATACGGAATACATACGGCCTGCCATTCGAGGTTACTTTCAACCGGACGCAAAAAGGTAAGGACATACTTCCATTCTTTTTAGGCAGGCTCATGCAATGGACCAGATGTGCCAGATGCAACAGCATTCTCGGTTGTCCCTCCTGGCTCCATGTCGCGGTAGGCGGAGTCCATAGTTTGTGTTCTTTCTGCCACCTCAAACCTTCCTGAATCAGGATCATCATACCAATCAAAAGGTTCAGGCTATCTGACGATGTCATCTCACGCCCCATCCCTACTCTTTCTAATCGTCAATTTATCGTCGCCAAGTCGAGCATGAGCGTTGCAGAAGAGAAGGCCCAGAGGGAATTGTTCTGGTACCGTGAAGAACTGCTAAAGATCGTCCAAGGTCGTTGGAAGGAGGTAAAATCGCTTTCAGCTCCTCGACAGCAACGCATCTCACGGCTGACATACTCTCAGGCAAATGGCAGTAGATGTGGAGATTTGTCGCTGCGACAGCAGCGCATGACGATGCACATGCTGAACACCCTGAGGACAGATGTGGCTCAAATCGACTTGTCACTAGTACAATACGCTCCTGACAACGATACACCCACGATTATCAAACGTCGTGGAGGGAAGTTCGTTGTGGAACCAAACACGATTGTCAACGCGATGGCCAAAGTCGCCAACACTGGCCGTATGTAGTTATTTGTTAGTGGAGATTGTGAACGACTAACCAGTGCCCTTCGAACAGCCTCGTCCCTCGCCATGATGCTGAATCTAATACCGAGCTCGGAAGAGCATATACTTTTCGAAGGATCGTTGACTGACATCCCGTTGGGTAATGTTGAAAGAGGCCAGTCGAAGGTGATAGAAATACCCCTTTGCTTCCTGTGCGTGGGCCACTTCGAGCTTGGTGTGGAAGTTCAGCTTCTAGGTGTTCCGGAGGAGCGTAGTCGGGTGGGAGTTGGTCGAGTACAAGTTATGGTTGGCACAGAGGAGAGTTCATAACCAGCGGGCTTTCAAGGTCCTGGATGATTTCCGTAGATCTATTTTTTGTGGTATTATTATCAAAGTTGTTGGGGATTATCACACCGAAGGGGCAAAAATCTAGTCCCACCGAGGATTGAACTCGGGACCCTTGCATGGAATGTAACCTCATAAGTACAACGCTCTGACCACTGAGCTATGGGACTATCATTGGTTTTGTCACACCTAAACATCATGGACGGCAATCGACAAGTCCATGGCAGGATACAATATTAAACATGTCTGGTTGCTCTTATGGGTCAAGCAACCGCGCCTCCTCCTCACACCCAGAGTTCGAAATGCGTAATAATCTTGACCCGACCCTCCTCCCCTGCTCCTCCGAATGAGTGATCCACAGTATGGCTTTCAGCTCGCTCTCGGGAGATCTCAGCTCGTTAGAGATAAAACGTTCTACTAATACGGTCGACTGAGGGTCAAGAGCAGAAGTGGGTTCTGCAAGCAGATGAGACGATCGTCAGCACGCGAAAGAATGAATCACTGACCATCCAGCAAGAGCACTTCGGCGGTGTTGAGACCCACTGCTGTAGCGAGCGCAATCCTTTGCGACTCTCCGCCGCTGAGGTTAGACCAGTTCCGATCCCAGAGCTCTTCGTCGATGCCCCAAGCTTTGGCGACCTCGATTGGGTATGTTAGTCCGCTGCCATCACTGACAGACCTGGGGACCTTGCGGGAGTTGAAGGACGAGACAGTTGCTAGGAAGTCTCGGGGGGTGCCCGACAGCAATGAAGGCTTCTGTGGGACGTAGAATACTTTCGTTCTGAATGACGGCACGCCTGTGGATCAGCCCGTGAGTCCTTCGTCCTTGGCCTGACAAAGTAGTGTTGTCATCATAAGACGTACCGAAAGACTTGGCTGTGCTACAGATGGATATGCATCAAGAGGAGCTCTACGAATCAAAATGACCTACCGTCCTCTGTAGAGAATCCGTCCGTTATATACGTTCAAATGAGCGATGCACTTCAACAAGGTGGTTTTGCTGCTGGAAGGGTGAATATACGCCGTGGGGGAAACATACAACCGTACCCTGAACCACTTTTCCCCTGCAGGACAACCACATCACCTTCGTTGACGTCGAAGTCGAGTTTAGAGAAGATCGTGTGCTCATTGTCCTTTGCACAACTGACGTCGCGAACTTCAATCAAGGTCGCCATCTCAGGTCCTCCAGAGCCTTGGTACCTTCAAGGCTTGACTGGACAATCCACGACTGTGGTGACTCATGCAATGGCTTTCGTGGCTGAACGAACGTTTCCCACGTGAGATGTGTGTGCCTGCATTAATGTCCTAATAGCATGAATCTAGATGTAATTACTTCATATCTGCGGAGGCATCCCCATCTCTTCTGGAGTCAGAGTTGAGCTCTCGATCATTACACCGACGCCAACCTTGGCGGCGTTCTAGGAAACATCGTCAGTCAAGAGTTACGAGCCTGCAAGGGATAAATCTACCTTGAAGTGGTCGATCTCGCCAGAAACCAAGAAAGCGAACGAGGGAGCAAACCGTTGCTCGAGCAGAGCAGAGACTTTACCAGTGGAATCCAGCTGTGCCCTGAAAGTTGCCATGCGGAGATCATACTTGGCTCCGAGCGTAGCTATAGCATCTCTTCTCTGGGGGGCAGCAATGACCTGGAGATCCGCGGCTACGTCCACCTTTTCGCTCAGCTTCTGCCAATACGTCGTTTGAAGAATGCCTGAGGGTTGTAGTTGGGCAGTAGCGATCCAGTTTCTATCCGTACTCGTGTACTTGGCGAGATAGGAAGTTGCAAGCTCGGTCATCTCAGGTGTCTGACGCTGGTGGAGGGTCTCAAAGCCGAGTGCCAGGTTCTTCGTGACGGATTGGAAGTAGCTTCCGATGTATATACCAGTAAGGTCAGTCGGGGAAGGGTTGACCGCTTTGGCATTGAGGGAATAGTCTCGGCCTTGGTAGTCTTGTTCCAGTTGTAGCATGCTATGTCCGGCTTGGTGTGAGAGCTATGGACGATGATAGAAATGAGTGAGAGGAGGGTGGAGCGCAAGGAGAAATAGGTCTTACCTGTGCTTGCATCTTGGTGATGCAAGTCTCCGACCAGCCCTGGTTCATCCTGGCGTTCACGTTACCCTCGTGATCCACGCTCCCTTGCAACAAAAGCTGGGAAAAAGCGCGTCAGAGGGTGTGGAAAATGGTCTAGAGGTCTAGGCTAACATTGCTGGTAGCATACACGGCACCGAAATTATACGATGGGGTGGCCACTTGAGAGCCAAGGGTGAAAGAGTGTGATATTTGGAATGCGGGGTTTACGGAGAGACCCTTTGTGAGGTCCGCCCTAGCGCCATCGAACATGAAGTTTGTCAAGTGGGTCACTGGGTATGCGTACCGAGAGGTTAGAAGAGGACGACGGATGGGTCGAAGGACGTACATTTGACTTCCTTTTGCAAGTTCTCTACTGTGCCGGGATTGGGAAGGTCTAACGAGTTGCGCCATTCAGAAAAGCGACCAAATAAGCCGGTTAATGGGGAAATGGCAGACAAGTAGGACGTTTTATGAGGCTGGGAGAGAGAAGGGGAAGGGTCGTTGAGACCGAGTTTTTCTGAAGGGAACACAGAGGACGCCATCGAGATTCTGGCACTGGCGGAACACACAAATTCACAAAACAACTGTCGCAAGAGCTCAAAAAAACCAGTGTGCACAAACACTACCAAATCCGGTCACACGAAACTAAGTCAAATCTACCTTGAAAACTTGACGACTGTGCACTCGTCAGTACTCACAACCAGTGACAGAAACCAGCAACCTTGCCAACGGACGTCGACTTCCAGCCATTGTAAACGCGAGTGCTCCTGTGGTTTGTTGGCTCGTTTACCTGGAGACCGTCATTGGAGACGCTACGTGGATACCCCCGATTTAGGCACTTCTGCTGTTCGGGGACTCGAGCTCGTTACATACAGGTACTCTCAAGTTATTGTGGATGGGAGGCGGACTTGGACTCGATGAACTCGAGAATTGACTGTACTCACAGTATCGTCTTTATAATTGTAATTATTGCCTTTGTTAGTTTAGCATGGTCATAGACACACTGCCAACACTCTGCCCATCACGAGTCTGACTGATCCATTTCGCGCGTTGCCAGCCCAGCCCCAGGTAACCACGCCAGCTGCACTACTACGTAGTCCGGGAATGCGATGTGAGTTCGTCTGATGCAGTGGCATCCCTGTCCAATCATTAGTACTGAAACTAGCCATATTACCACAGCTCCTATAGCACCACGTTGGCTGATCCGGTTATAAGTAGGCGCAGCCTTCCTTCAACTTCCCCTGCCTGCTGGCAACCCAACTTGATTGTTTACTCTCGTCCCAAATGGCCCTCCCATTGACTGCCTCCCAGAAACGGTCAATACTACTTGCGGTCGTCATCGTGGTGAGTCATATATGATCTCGTTCATTTGCTTTCGAGGTTTGACCTCCCTTGACAGCTGACCTTATGCTTCCTTCTGGGCCCAGGGCGTGACCGAGGTAGTCTTCCCCAGCTCTCCGTGCAAGGCAGCATCCCTGAAAATTCGTCCGTCTACGCTGACCTCGACAACACACTTTCGGACACTGTCTCCGGCCATCCCGTTTCCAACACGACTCCTGAACTGGCTAACTCCATCCCACCCAAACATCTTTCCCTCGAACCCGTCGCCGAAATCGGCTCACAACCGCGTCGCGCAAACGCGACCCTCATGATCCTTGCGCGAAACAGTGACTTAGATGGCGTCATCTCGAGCATGGAACAGATGGAAGCAAAGTTCAACCGCAAGTTCAAGTACCCTTGGGTGTTATTGAACGAGGCAGAATTCACAGCTGACTTCAAAAGGCAAGCGAACAACTGCCACATGCGCTTACCGAATTATGTGAATTGATCTGTTGGCAACAGACGCGTTCGCGTGCTGACTGATGCACCCGTCTCTTTTGGTCTAATCCCCAGCGATCACTGGTTCCAGCCAGACTGGATCGACGAGAACCGTGCGCGCGAAGGCCGTGACAGGTTAGTCAGGCAGAACATCATTTATGGCGGTGAGTTCCACACGACACTCCCCTCTGACCTACTTGATCTCAAGTTACCTGCAGGCAGTGTACCGTAAGTGTGTTAATGTCCGGTCAACGACATCAATCTGACGATTTGTTCCGCCAGCTATCGCAACATGTGTCGTTTTAACTCAGGGGTAGGCGTCCATTCGTAGGTAGTGCGGGTTGACTGATACCGAGCTGCGCAGTTTTTTTATAGACACGAACTGCTTCAACCTTACAAGTGGTACTGGAGGGTAGAGTAAGTTTTCCTTCGCTGTCAAAGTTCTCCCCGTCTGACCCGTCGTATGGTGAAGACCCGACGTCAGATATTTTTGTGATGTTGATCGTGACCCCTTCTTGTTTATGGAGGATAACAACAAACTCTACGGTGGGTGCCTGTGGGAGATCAATCCGGGCTGCAAGTTCCCACTCATACACACGATATTTCAGGCTTCACGATCTCTATGCCCGAATGGGAGCCCACTATACCAACATTGTGGAGCTCGGTCAAAGGTGATGCTGATACTATTATGGTACGAGGAATGCTGAACTCTTTGATCAGAGTTCTTGGCGCAGAATCCGCAATATTTGCATCCCGATAACTCCATGGATTTCTTGTCCGATAATGCTGGTGACACGTTTAATTTATGCCACTGTGAGAGAATTCAGTTGCGGCCAATGGGTCCCAGCACTAACGAGGCACAGTCTGGAGCAACTTTGAGATCGCAGACATGGACTTCTGGAGGAGTGAAGCCTACACGAAGTTCTTTGACTTCCTAGAAGAGAAAGGTGGATTCTACTACGAGGTGCGGCCTTGAGCATGACCGCTGCTATGTATGATGAAACTTACTTGCATCAAGCGTTGGGGAGACGCTCCTATTCACAGTATTGCCGTGTCACTGTTTGCGAGCAAGAACCAGATTCATTTCTTCAAGGACATTGGCTACCGACATAGTCCCTTCCAACACTGTCCGCAAGGCAAGGATTGGAGGGCAGGACATTGCTCATGCGACCCCAATGATAATTTCGGTACGATATTCCTCCGTGGTTCCTCGTGTGGGCAATACTTACACGTGAACACCATTTCTAAGATTTCGCACAAAACTCGTGTCTGAGACACTTCATGCGGCTGGATTAGACTGTAGTTTCCCACCCTAGATATCTGCCACGTCAACATATTACCTTGTTTATGTACTAGATAAAGCTTATCGATGATATTTGACGAAAAATTTATGGACAATTTATATATACTATATAGTATCAATCAATCATCATCAATATTAATGTCTACCTTGGTGCAAAAAAGCGAGTAAATCATTTCCACAACCCCAACAACAACCAGGCGTCCCGGAAGCAGGGGACTCATGCTATCAATTTATCCCCATTGCACGAAAGTTTCTCTACATTTTTATCTTTGTGTGGTATCAAGAAAAGTATGTACTGAGTGTCAGAGGCCAAAATTTGGTCACGTCCAGGTATGCTCTCCAGACTCTTTCCTATGCACACTGACACTTTCTGCTACCTCAGCTATGCTTTATCCATCCATTCATCATGGAATGCCCATGGATAGCACACTATGACCACTCCCTTTGTTTCTAGAGGCCAACAGACCTTCCCTTCTAGAGATCCTCTCACTGGAAATCCCCCCTGGGTTGAGTATATCACACCCCTTCTTTTTGCCACTCCCTTTGTTCCAACCTCTTAACACCAGGGAGGGACTTAATGTCTTTTCAACACCTTCACTTAGCAGTCCCATTTCCCCCCTTATGACATCTTCCATGTTGTATTTGGAGCTTATGGAACTTTTTCGTATCCTTGGTGATGAGCATGCTCTACCACTGCTTATGCTGTTACAATGTCAGCACCTCCCACTTACTACATCCAGCACACACCTGATCCTTCACAAAAATCAAGGTGCTGGACCATGGTAAGAACAACTGGTCTGACTGGTCTTTCACCATGAAGCTCATTCTAAGCCAGATCCTGTAACTTTCCCATCCCTCATAACAAATTTCCAACACCCCCTGATGCATTCTGATGTATTCCCAAGCTTCCTGACTGTACTTAGTTGTTTTATGACACTGTCTCCAATTCTGATATCTGTTTCCCATTCCCAAATCTTGGATTTGTAATAGTAATTACCCCTGTCTTATCTCCTTCTGATTATGTTTCTCTGTTTTTGACAAAGACTATAAGAGGGCAGTGATTGTCCAGACTACTAGGGATTAGCTAGGAGCAGTAAATAGGTATAAAGTAAACTCACCTCAGCTGCTGCCCAAGGAGGGCAAAGAACAACTGGGTAATCTGAAGGGAAAAGTGAGTATATATGTGTAGCAGAATGGGTGGAGAAGTGCTTGCTAATAATAACAGGGGATTAGGAACAGGAACATGAAAGGAGATGAAGTTAAGCAATGTAAGATAATGATGGAATGCCCCTGGAGGCTTGGGAGTAATGATAAGGAAAGGATGATAGAGTAGGACTGTTAAGATACTGATTCCTCCAGACTATCCGGAGTTGTCGGAGGCGGAGCAGACATTGGCTTCAACTTATGTGTTGCGCCCTTGTCCGAGTTCAGTCCGGTATTTGCTTAAGGGCGGAGATGTGGAGCGGAGGAGTGGAGGAGCGGAGGAGTAAGGTGGGTTGT
>KN824840.1:0-86242 GCA_000827395.1 Paxillus rubicundulus Ve08.2h10 | reverse complement strand
CAAAAGCTGCACAAAAAGCCACAGAAATGAAAAGCCAAGCTGAGGCAACACTAGCAGGCCCATTCCTTGGCCCATCCAATACCTACAGGCCAGGTATCCCTTGGCCCATCCCACACCTGTGGGTCAATTCCTCAGCCCATCCAATACCTACAGGACAGCTACCCCTCAGCCCACCCAAGGCCTACAGAATACCCATATTGGCCAATCCATTTCCCACAAACATAGCTCAATCAGCCCATCCATTACTCAAAATACCCTTACTACAATATATACTCAGCCAACCATATCATACAGGATTTTCTCACACCTTGGCCCATCCATACCCTATGACTACAGGCTGTAGGTCAGCCAACAATTGGCTGGCCCATCTGGCACAGCTTTTTATCAACCTCAGCTGTCCATGTGCTATGGTACCAAAGCACTACATTATGTGGAATTCCCCCAATACCATATGCACAAGCCCCTTAAGGTCATAGTTGTTTCTCGGACTACTATATCAGTGATGTACAGTAGACTTTCTCATAATGCATGAGGTGATATCAGATAATGCATAAGTTTTTGAGGGAAAGTCCAGTGAAAGTGCATGCTCATAATGCATAATTCTCATAATGCATTTTGGATTTTGAGGCTCCCGACAGTATACATTAGGAGAAAGTCTACTGTAGTCCCTGGCACCTAACAAGCATATTACCCACCGAGGCATCGTCGCACTTCTTCATCGCGATATCAGTATTGACAATCTCATTATGTCTACGGAGAGCAGTTGTACAACGGAACCATTAGGGCTCGATGGTCAGGTTCCTCGACTACGCTGTCAAGTTGGGGCCCTGGTGACCGCACGGTGTGTATTATTTTTTCGTTCCCACCTTTTCTTTTCTCACTCTTTTCCACGACATCTCTCCAAGGCACATGCTCTGATCACTATGTTGAGGAAACCTCGTTTGTCGACGTTAAATATGTCCCCTGAGGACCCGAGAGGCCTATTAGTATAATTCCTGGAACAACATCCAGATGGGGGCATCCGGGTTGAATAGGTGTTCACCTTTGCAGTGATTTACTCTGATCAGAAATCCTCCGAGTGCTTAGATGGGCACGATGTTCGTATGGAAATTCATCGCGCCTTCATGGTAACGCCAAGTGAGGTTTCCGTGACGTCGCCGAGCGCAAATCGTGTGCACTTGAAATCAAGGCTCTCGTCACCGATCGTCAGTTGTCTCCGTCATGGAGCGGCAGCTAGGCCTGGCCTGGCCTTTGAGGTGGCAGGGTGTAAGATTTGCGGGGCGTGCGTCATACGTTCCTTGTCATCCATCCATTCCTCTTTACGGAGGGCATCGGGTAATCCACCGGTACCACAACTCATCGCAGGGAAAGCAGCATACTGCAGTGACGAATACTTGAATATATATCGCCGCCGTCAAGGAGGAACGCCAACCAATACCAATGCAGAACCCAAAGGCCGAGATAACGGCCATCGTCACTACTCTCACCTCTACAAAGTCCAACTCCGAGCTGGTCGATACCATATCGAAGTACTTCACCCCAGACGCCCAGTTTGTTCACCTCATATGTGTGGCGGGGTCACGGGCAGAGATTCTATGGATCTACCAGTGGTACAGAATCATGAGTCCGGAAACGAAGTGCGATGTGGAGAACATCAGTGGGTCTAATCCCGTAACCCCAATGCTGGTGCTAATCTCAATACGCCGATTATCCATATCGTTCTGCGATGGTTAGTATATGACAGGGACCTGAATGTCATTGTCCTGGACATGGTGCAGTGGTTTAGCCCTCGATTCCGTTTCTCCAGTCCTGCCCCTGCAAGGTGATTGAATCCTTCCACAGTGCTGACATTACACACTTACGATGCTCTTGCGAATGTCATAGACTGAATACTCGTCTTACGCTCCTGGAAAATGACAGGTTGCACTATATCGCACGTCAAGAGGACTTCTACCCTACCATGGTAAGACCCACGTCTCCGTGCCCATAGCATCAGTGACATCCCAGTGCTCATCTACATCTATGCCCAGGATTTTTTCGCCCTCCTATCACCCTATCTGGTACCTTTCGTATGGGTGTTTCTTAAGCTAACATCTCTTGTGTCGAATCTGTTGGCAAGATTCTTCCTGAGAGCCGGCGCACTCAAGGGCGGTGGTACAGGATTGAAAGCGCGGGGGGAATAGGAAGAGCGCAAGAAATTGTCGAGCACCTCAGAGCACAGACAGTAAGCTAAAAATTCGAATAAATTACCCTGCTGCCAGTGTGAGAACACGGACGGTGACTCAACTTCACGCAACTGGCAGAGGGTGCATCGACGCCATTATGCTGGCGCCGAGAATATCATACGCGGCCAATAATGACATTGAGCTAGTCACTGCATGCCCTTTGTAAGTAATGCTCGATCCATGATGCGAGTGATAATTCTAACACTGCGGACGCTCGTGGGGCGATTACTAGTACAACATTACACAAGGTTGGTTCGTAACACCTAAGGGAAGATTCCGCTACCATAGTACTGGGCGGTCTTCAGTTCTTCGTCGGAAGCGGAGCCATTCCCATTTCCTCTCTTCCCTGTCTTAATAGTAGAGTCGAGGCGACCCCGCTGGACTTCGCTTCCCATACCAAAGAGCATGATCCACAACGAGCAAAATTGGGTGTATGCGCTAGATCCAAAGCATTGAAACACGGCCAACATCATCAAAGCAAAGCGGACGAGTGGGGCTATGGGTGGCAATAAATAGTTTGCCAGATCCTATGATGTGGCTAAGTTGGATATCTGGTTGATTTCGATTCCGGGCTTACTGTTGGGTGACAGAAGGCCTCTTGGGTTTTGATACAGTAACCACCAGACGTCTCCACAAGGCCAATGCGAAGGACGAGGCTGGCGCTCCGCGGGTTTCGTTGGTACATTACAACGACACAGACTTTGAGAGGGGTAACAACTTACCGAGATGGCACGACTGGGAACGGGGTAAATCTTGATCCGAATGACTGGGTAATGTCCAAATACACGACGCCATTTTCCTTGTTGTATACTGCATGACGAGTATAAGCGTTCCGAAGATCCACCGCGAAACTATAAACGCACCCATTTCGTTCAGTTTTGACTTGGTTCCCGGACTGATAGCACGGTACCAGTCATAAACTTTAAAGATGCTTTCACGGGAGCGTGGGCCTGGTTCGACGATACCAAGGGGATGACGGAGCGACGCGTCTGGCACGAAGAACTTCTCAATGGCCTGGTGCAAGATCGCGGGGGACTGAGCGGTGGTCAGGATATCGAGTGCGTGTGGCAACTCGCGTTCTGGGTTTTGCATCGTGGTGAAAGATCCAGGAAAAAAGAGGGGGAGGATTGACAAGGGTACGACGTGGTAGCTATAAGTACTGGAATGTGGGCACGTTGACATCAGTGACGTCATGCAGGAAACTTGCTTCCGGGTACAAATTGTCAATCGAGTCGATTCCGTTCGGTTTGAATATTGTGACGGGGATCTCTGCCCTTTGATCATTACCCCGTACATAGCTGCTACAGCTGTCTATGATGATGTAGTCTTAGCCCACCTCAGCCAATGTCAACTCATGCTTTCGACTTCAATCTGTCGCTCTATTGGAATACTTCGTTTCGTGCATATAGGATAATGAGTGACGTTAAATTCTTGAATCCGTCGAAACTCTTACATTGGGGAGAAAAATCTTGGGAGGTGCACCGCAGAGCCTGAGGTATGTCGGCTGGGGGGCTTAAAGGGATGGAAACGAATGGCGAGTGCCTCGTCAAGGGTGCGGTGTATACCGGTCAAGACGACACAAAAACGACCCCGTGGCCTTAATCCCAGTGCTCGTATACACCTCCAGCCTCAAGATTTCCCCCGCCTGCCGTGGAGTTAATGCCCGTTCACCATGATAGGCCCCAGGTCACGAGGCGGATGATAATGAAAAGATGGCCTTAAATTCGTCTGCACGAGCGAGTGCTGTGACCCCGAGCAAGGCGTGCACGGAAAGTTCTCCCAACTGTGTTAAACCCTCCATCGTAATGTCGTCCCAGCATGGTGAATGCTGAACATGGGGAGTCAGCTGGTGGAAGCGACTGCACTCCGCAAACAGCACTATTAATGCATCTTTGTCTGAGTGATCGCTAACGTTAAGGAGCCTCGGATAGCGGCGCATCCTGCGAGCGTTTCAGCCACCTTTGGAGCACATGCAAATTTTCCAAAACACCTTGGGTTTCTTGGACGAATACAACAGTCCATGGGAACGGCCTGGCATAGACTAAATCTCTCCAGGACTTTGAGACACAACAGAGGAAGATAAAGATTTGCGATTTCAATTTCGAATAGGAATTATCCAGATAGACGTGGAATATATTTTCGACTACCTCAGACGGTAATTTTTCCATAAGGTTAGTAGGCTGTTTCTACCAGTAGCCCGTGGACGGACTGTCGAAGGTGGCCATTGATTGCTTAGTCACCATAAGTCATGTCAAGAAAGGAAAATTCCTATCTCAAGGACCCGGAAGTAGCCGGGCCGTCCCAAGGCTCTGACTCGAACCCTATGAGCATTACTCACAGCCCACACCTTGGCGCAGCGAAACGATGGACAATGGCCCACTTCCAAAGTTGATAGTTTTTGATTTAGAGTAGGTGAACTCGATCCCTCAGCTAATACACCACTCCGACTCACAAAAGGAAAGTTACACTCTATGGAATTTCTGGATAGACACGCACGTCGAACCACCCTTGATGCAAGACAAGAAAACTGGAGTCGTTTCTGACAGCTCTAACTACGGCAATCCGATGACGGTAGAATTCTACAAAGACGTTCCTGAGATCTTGCGCAGTTTGAGAGGAAAGGCCACTGTTGCGGCTGCATCAAGGACGTCAGCAACGAAACTGTGAGTTAGCTCCGAACTGGTGAGATAGCCTAGATTTTCACAACAGGTGTGTAGAGCCCGAGAAGCGCTCAGTCTTATCAGGATTCCTGTCTCAGCTGGCAAAGCTGCCTCGAGCGGGGTTGACTCGCGGCCTGCGACCAAGTTCTTCGATCACCTAGAGATATACCCTGGGTCCAAGATCGCCCATTTCAAGCAATTGCACAATAAAACTGGTATACCCTACAGCGAAATGGTATGCCTTGTCTTACTTTTGTGCACACCGCGAATTTCTAGAAGGCCTGATATGACATCTAGCTATTCTTTGACGATGAAACAAGAAACAGGGAAGTCGAAAGGAAGCTCGGTTTGTACTTCTTGTCGCTCCAACGACGTGCGCTGATCCAGTCGTGTTTGAAGGGGTGACATTTGTTTTGGTCGAGGCTGGAACGAACTGGGAGGTTTTCGAGAAGGGCATTCGGGAGTGGAGAAAGAGACGCCCCGCGGTGCCTACGGCTAGTCAGTAATTGGACAGCAATCGACGGATCATGTACTTGGTTCTGACCCATCTTATACCGTGTATACCGTGTATAGGTCGGGAACCCCCCCTGTGTGGAATGGTACCTTCATCACAAAATGTTGATATTATCTATATAGCTGACCTGTATCGCATCTTGGAAAACCACCGAGAATCTGATAATGCCTTCGAAAGAAAATGCCCAGGTACTCAGTCCTAAGCGGGAGCCCAGCGGACCCCTTTCAGTTATGTACATACCAATGGCCACGGGCGTTCTCACGAGCATCGAGACGTTTAATCGGCGAAAGCAAGACAAATTTGATCATGGCACGATCGCCATGCTGTATTACGAAAGGCTCAGAAGGAAGAGAAAACGTGCTGTGTGTTGTCCCGCTGTGCTCCAGCCTGTACTGTGTGGTAAGATGCAAGACATGTATAGCTAATGGGACTGGCCCGATAGCCAAATTACCGCACGGCCTGATGCAGATACTTCAGCCCCCGGGAGGAAGACAGGTCACAAGGGGGGAGGGGGTGTCTCCGGAAGGAAAGCGCAAAGGGGATGCTGCATACTCCTGAACTCACGAGCTATTTGTGATTGGTAGCCATCCCGGAGGAACACAGTATGTATAAGATCTACCATCCGTGCCGGCATCGATGAGGATGACTGCATGGGTCATCATGGCGTGTTGTCAATCAAACAAGTTCCAGTGTTTCCAATTGCCGCGGCTTACTTCCAAGATGTCATGCATCCATAATCAGCGCACCTCCTTCTGAGCAATTCCATCTCGAAACTTCTAGTCGTGATAACGGCAGGAGGTTTGGTTGGGAAGATAAGGTGGTCCTTTTTCGTCACTCCACATCGATCCACCGTGATGAACTGTTCCGAGCAGTTAAGGCCACAGGCTGGCAGGCTAGTCCCAAAACACATAATCAATTCGGCATCGCATTCGCTGTCAACACCTCGATGGCTCAGAAGTTTATTGGGTGTTATGTGCGGAGGGCTTACGGATAATTCAGGGAAACAGCGGTACGAAACCGATCGAAGCTGAGGGCAGGACATTGGAGGGGTAGTATAAAGTGCGCTGTCGTTCGTCCTTTACTATGCATACCACCCCTTCACTTTACTTCCGCCTTTCGAAGTCGATAACCAAACAAAATGTCTAAGAAGAGTTCCAAGAGTTGGTCTTACTATTAATGGGCACGAGAGAATGACGATGCTGACCATGTCCTTTTCCTACCCTCTTCACGTAGCTGCGCCCTCCGCTGCTAAGACGGCACCACCTTCGAAGGGAGCAGCCCCTGCTCCTGTGAGTTAATCATCTCCCAACGGATTGCAATTGACTGATGTGGACCATTGCTAGGGGAAAGCCCCAGCAGCAAGCCCCGAGTCCCCCCAGAAAGCTAAGGGTGGAGACAAGTCATCGAAGAAGAAATAAACCTGTGCGAGATCGCAGGCAAACCTTATGTGCCGTATGCCATCAAAGCAATGTATAGTATGTGCTCGGGGAGGTGTTGAATTGATTCTATCCTGTTACATATTACTGTATCGCTGTTGACAGCGGGGGTACCTGCACTTATGAGTAAATCAAATGGCGTCGTTGAGTTGACCAGGAACTATCATTGGCAAGTGAGAAAATTGTCTGAAAGCATGGGCTCCAGTTGACAACGCGCACCTGGAATGCGACTGGGGCGACACACCAATCGACTTGGACGAGGCAGGAGGATATTTTCAGAGTTGGCCGGTGGCGAAAAAGGGGTGTCTGGGATTGAACCAGGATCACTTTTCATATGTGGATTACTTGATTTAGCACAACAAATCAAAGCATAATATTGTGAGGGTAGCACAAGCAGAGATGATGACAACTAGCTAAGACTGGATAGAATATAACAGCGAGAATTCACTTGACGGAGGGGTGGATATATATTCAGGCCCATGCTAAATTTGCTCGTGATCAAGAGACCTGGAAAGCTGGCATATGATGGCCCCATTGCATTGCGGGACTGGTCTGCTGACCTTGTGGCATGTCCGTAATTCAACCATTGGAGAATTGAATGCAAAACTTACTGGTGTAAATCCCGAGATACCCACTTTTCAAAACTTCACGTCAACTCGGAAAACATCCTCCTGCCTCGTCCGAGTCGATTGGTGTCGCTCCGGTCGCATTCTACGCGCGCATTGTCGAGGTATGTTGAACTGCGATGTTTTTTTTTCAGACAATTTTCCCACGGTTTCAACTCCTGAAAAGCACAGTCCTTAAAAACGAGCAAACCCACCATTCGATGAGCTACATTGACCCTGCCAGTGAGCTCTGAACGTCCATGGAAGTCTAGGCTCGGGAGAATAATCCCCGAAATCACCCTTCTTGAAAATTTATGTTTCAGCATTACAGAAATTCGTTCGCGCTAGTCGAAGTCCACGACGGTAACATTCGTCAGCTTACATAATGTAACACAGCAACTGAACTATAAGGCATCCCTCACTGCGTTGGACTGCCATACATACCTCCCCGTTAACGCTGGCTGCCAGTGGTTGGCTGGTTTACACACACGCTCTGCAAGCAGAACTGCCATTGCCTTGTACGAGTCTTCTAAGTCATTCCGGATCGTTCTCAGCTGTGACTACGCCAAACACGAGGCACCAATGGCACGCACATGCCCTTCGCAGAACACGGAGGGTGTTGATCAAACCAGTTTCTGGAGTTCAGGGAATTTGAACTGGGACGAGCATAGAATTGGCTGGGCCATTGCTGGGGGCTGTACAGCACTTGTAAGTCTGTGTCCTACGCGGGTAATATATCTTCTCATTTGTGAATGAACACTGCAGACAGTGCTTATATCACTTGTTTCAGTTTTACAGCACTGTCGGTAAGTGCCTTTATCATGCTCCAAGGATATGACTATAGGCGTTGGATTCGCTGCAGGAATTACAATAAACCAAATGAACAGCGACAAGTGTGAGTACCGAGCCTTTGCGACATGCAACCATTAACTGCGGTCTGCATATCAGCCTACGCGTTTTGTATATGCCACCAGTCTACGCGATCATCTCCTTCTTTTCTTACAGATTCTTCCGGAGTTATACCTACTATAGTCTTGCAGAATCAGGTTGGGTTTTACTTTCATTTTCACCTTGCATGCAACTCATGAGTGGCTTTTTGCAGCATATGAGGTAAGAGGTGGTATAGAACAGTGATCGTGTTATCTAACTCGAAATAGGCAGTCACTCTAAGCGCTTTCCTGTGTGTTATTCCGTCCATTCTCCTCCGCGTACCGCACTGAGCATTCATATCCTAGATTACTCTTGATAGAGTATGTCGCAGACACTGCGTCAGATCACGATGCCACGAAGGCGCTGGAGCGCAAGGGGAAAAGAGCACTTCCAATACCCGTGAGTGCGAGCAATTCCAAAACGTCTTGCGGCATTAACTTCTTCCTCAGTTTTGCTGCTGGAGATACCGTCCGACCAAGGTCTGCTTCGCTCTTATGGATCTTACATTCCTGCCTAACATGTCTGATCACCAGGCATATTTTATGTATACTGTCAAGGTACGAAACACTAAGCGCAGACACGGCGACATTTTCTCAGCCATCCACAGTGGTCCGTCCTACAATACGTGATCATTCGACCAGGTAAGTTCAACGTCTGACTTGCCTAACGTAAGAGCACTCAACGGCAAGAAAAGCCTGTTCTATTGCGGGCATCATATGTGAAGCGTTCGACGTCCTTTGTGAATCGGGTCCATACAGCATTCACTTCGCCAGCGTATACTTGGAGGCCATTGACTTTGTCAGTATAAGGCATGTCTCTCCCCCGCATTTCATATGTTCATCATCTGAGTATTAGTCAGTGTTGCTCTCTATGGTTTGCTGCTCTTCTATGGCCTTACCAAAGACGAACTTCAAGGGCGGCGACCTCTTGCGAAGTTTCTGGCTATCAAACTCATTGTCATGTTCACATTCTATCAGTCCTTTCTTGTAAGTGATGTTCAAATGGCATGGCACCACCACCACATCTCCACCCCTGTTGCGCAGATCAGTGCACTTGAAGGATATGTCATCCAGCGTAAGTTTCGGTATTAACCTTTTTCTGCGCAACCACTCAACTATTCATCAGCAACCCAATATTGGACTGCGACCAATATTGCAGATGGCCTGAATGCACTGGCTATCTGCATCGAGGTGAGGTCGATTCCTATTTATCTTCATTGCGAATCTGAATTTGCGGTCTTAAGATGGTTTTCTTCTCCTTGTTGATGATGTGGGCGTATACCTGGAATGAATATCGAGTCGAAGATGCCCCAAAGACGCGTATATGGCGCCCGCTGTGGGACAGGTGAGTCATTTCAGATTCACCCTTGATAGTATATCCCTGATCAACTTGAACAGTATCAACTACAGTATGCATACTCGTATTTCGCGCGTCTATGCTCTAACTCCCACCTCCAGCGGACTTCGCGGTCGAAATACTCGGATCTCTCAAGTTCTTCTTCATCCCACGCGGAAAATCCCCTAACCGCCTTCTGGATGCTGAAATTAACGATAACAACATCGACAACAGCAACAACTACAAGAAGATGGACTTTGATCAAGCGTTTGGTATCGAAGGTAGTAAAAGTAAATACCCACGGCCGGCAAAAGCAAGCTCAGATGAGGAGATTGGTCTAGCCGAATTTCCGTACAGTGACTTGCGCCATGCCGATAGCGCAAGCCCGGTCAGCCGTTAACTTCTGAACGGATCATTGGATACTGGGGACACCGACGACGATGCATCCTATCCTTGAATGGTCTGATGCTACCATCATCTCATGCGTCATGAGCTGTTGGGTGTTGGGGGCCCGTTGCAGGCCTTAGGACAGATCGCCTGACGGAATGCGCTGCTGATACCGACAGACTTCGAGTCTACCCACCAACTCGTTTCTACGAACTTTTTTTCTCTGTTGATTTCAATTTTTTTTTGATTGCTTTGACTCACCTACTATGGCACCGCACTCCTTACCTGCCCGTATTCCATGTGACTATATATTCTCGCTGCTCTTAATCTCATCTCGTTTCTCTCATCTTGTTTCAGCTGTCGACTCTTCAGTGCACTGGTTGCACCTATGGCCCTTTGTACAAACCACCGGAGGACGATTGACAGGCATCCTCCAGCAAGTTGATCACCAGAGTATTCAGTAACTTGGTATGATCGATTCTGTAATCAATGGGTTTGTAAAGCATTGATGGATCACGATTCATTCAGACTGCATGCTTGGGAATGACGAATCTAACTCTGCCCTGATGCGGGCAGTGACCTATGAAACGCCGAACTGCCATGGGCCAGGCATATATATCACATGTAAAGACCAACCTTTGCTCCGAGTTCAAGCCTATGAACCAGAACAGCCTTGCCACGTCGGACAGAGCATAATGGAGGATACTTCAACTAAGCCTGTGTAGTACTAGGGCCTGCCTGAGACAGTGCTTACCTTTGTGCGATAGTAAAAAGGCAGACTGTATTTCGAACGAGATCTTGAAAGCGCCTCGATAGATGTAGCCTGCAAAATCTAGACCGTGTTTCACCTTAGCCTTTTTGTTAGCAAGACAAATAGAGCTACTAGTAGTAGGTGAAATGTAACGGTCCCATCAAGTTCATTCTCCGGAAGAAACGTCTCAGCACTGCTATAGCTGGTTTTCGGTGAGTAACACACAACTCGTGGCAGTCGGTACTTTCTCAGAGCATGTGCTCGCTGGAGTTTCGTGGAATCTCAAAACGGCAACTACATTTGGCATACTAAAAAAAGGCTCGAAAAGTTCGTAGTAAAAAATGGTCTCGGATTTTGCAGCCAGCTGTGGTGGAGAAGGCATCTTGCTTGCAGAGCCCATGTTCCTTGAAGTAGAAGGTCGTCGTCTGCAACACCGTTGGCAATGAAGGGGCCATGAGAACTTGAAGTGGCAGATGGTGAGACAGGAGGTTCGCATTGACACTCGTTCTAGATCTTATTTGGCCGAGGATACACTCGTATCCTCAGGCTGCAGTGGATTTTCAGGTTGCCTTCAGCAAACCCAATAGGTGAGCATGGCTCTTTCACGGCACAGGGCAACTTTGGTACTTGCTGCAGTGATCACCAATTGATCACTTTACCACCCACGATCTTGCGCAGGTCAAACTGAACGTTTCCACCCGCTTGCTGGCTCCTTTTGACTTTATTGTTTGGGCGAGCTCTGTTTGTCCTAATCGAGTTGCAAATAAAAATGCTGAGTGGAACACAGCGCAAAAATGGTCTAACACTTTGTAGACAGACGGAGCGGTGGCTTACGGCCGACTGGCCAGAGCACAAGCTACGACCTAAGTTTTGTCTAGTACTTGGCTGAAGCTGCGGTAGCATTAGTTCTTGCAGGTTAAAAAGTAAGCGGAACTCCTAGCACTCTCTTATCTTCCACCTCTCAATCTACCATGGCTCATCGGCAGGATCGTTGTCACCACCATCGCAGACATCGTCATCTTCATGTCGAGAGACGTTCATACTGCGAAGCTCTACAAAGCTCGTCAAACTCAAACACTGCTTTCTTTGGAGGGATCCTTCGTTTCACGTTGAACATTGTTTTGGCCCCGTTCTACCTGACCATCCGTGCCCTTTACATCTTCTGTCAGCGACTGATAATTGCGGGGTGGAAGCAAGCTCCGCCCCCAGAGCGAATCAAACATCCATATGGCCGCATTGCGATCATCGGTGCAGGACTGACCGGCATCTCTTCAGCTGCGTATGCGTTTGTCCCACTGAATTACTACCTGGTCATGCTCAAATAAATAACAGACACGCCATCTCCCATGGTTTCGAAGTGGTCATATTCGAGGCAAATAACCGCGTCGGTGGTATATGGACACACGAGAACAGAACGTCTGAGTTACAGCTTAATTCGATACTCTATCGTTTCCATCCTGCTGTGTTATGGCGAGGGGCTCATCCTAAGAGGGACGAGATCCTATGGGGTGGGTTATTTCTATCCAAGTGATGAACGACAATTGACTCGCTGCCACGTTAGAAATCAAGAGAATATGGAAGGAATATCAACTAGAGGAAAGGACTCGCCTCAGTGTACATTCCTATCACCTCATTTCGCATAACATTCATCTGATGGTCATGGCAGACATGTGTTACAAAAGTCAAACGAGTCCAGCGCAATGAAGCGGGCAAAGGTCAGAATGTTCAAAATGTTTAGTCAGTTGTGATATGACCTTTCTCCCTAGCGCACGGATCGTCCTTGTGGTACATTAATGATGGCCTGGATGGTCCATTTGATGCGATCGTCGCAGCAGTTGGTACTTGCGGCGAACCTAAATGGGTACCGTTTGAAGGAATGCCAGCTGATGCAGGAAAGGTCCATGACATGGAAATGGCTGGGGAATGTCGTCAACAAGAGCCACGTAAGGCGATTTTATCTTCCACATTAAGAGGTCGACATACCACTCATACTGCGCTCTTAGGTGCTTCGGGACCTGATGAGGAAGGTAGGGTTCAGCGACAAATAGAGAAATCGCGCCAACAACCACATGAAGCTACAGACCCCGTCACGACGCCTCCCGTGGAGGTCGACGACGACACGTCGTCAGGATCACCGCCAGAGATCGCCCGGAAACATGCAGACACTTACGGAGGACCTGTACTTCATTCCTCACAGCTCGACCACATGACACCTGAGCTCGTTCGCGGCAAGACTGTGGTTATCATCGGTAGTGGCGCCTCTGCCATAGAAGCTGTCGAAACGGCGTTCTGTCGAGGTGCACGTCGTTGTGTCGTGTTGGGACGGAAAGACAAAGTACGAAGCCATCATTCAAGGACACCCATATTACGTACTGACTCCCCCGGTTGCGCACAGTGGATCATCCCAAGGTATGGAAAAGATCTCGTCGTAGTTGCCGGAAACGCTTACATTTTTCTGGGCAAGGAATGTCATAATCGATGCGATGATTGCTGCTCAGCCTTTTGGTCGAGAAATGACCCTGAGGTGCGTTATAGAGTAGTTCTGGTAAAAGCTCCGCCTTGCTAACAGATGCACATAATTTCTGTACCATGCATGCATATCTCAACCACCCCCAATCGCCGCAATTTCGCCGCGTGCTCTCTGCTGCTTCCATGTTACAAACGCCCTAAAACATGCCTTGCCGCCGACACCGTCTTGACTTGCTCCTATGTGCTGATATCGATTCCCCTCGCTACATTCTCTTCACCACTACTTTTGTCGCATTCTTATTCCGGATGTTGCCTTCTTTCGTGTTGCCGCTTCCGACGGAACTGTCATGTTGTGAACGACCTCCGATTCTCGCATTGCCATTTCCCATTCATGTAGCTTCTTGTGGGAGCGTTTCCTTCGGTATTGGCACTACCACGGAGTCGCAGCGCTTGTACCAACAGTGCCCCTCTTCGGTGGTACTCCGGTACGTCAACATATTCTACTTCCGGACCGTCTTTTTGATGGTGTAAATGACACCGTCTTCACGATCCTTTCTACCCTTTAATTGCCATGCCGCATCGATCCACTGAATGTCTTCGCACAGATCGTGAATGACATATTCCTCGACTACGTTCGCTCTGGAAAATGCGTGTACGTGCGTGGTGATACACTGCGTCTCACACAAAACGGAGTTCTCGTCGACGTTCGAGAGTGGATTCAGTATGGCGCTCCGTTTTGTGTTGGCGGCAGCGAGTGTGAACGGTGCACCCCAAATTGCTGTGGAAACACAGACGCATCTTGTAGCAACATCCAGGAGGCTAAGCGACAAGCCAAGCAGCAGAAACCGCAGCCACACGATGCATCACACGTCGAAGAGATTTGTGCTGATCTTATTGTCCTTGCAACTGGATATAAACGTCCTGATATCGACTTCTTGCCTTGCAAACTGTTCCCTGAGGGATATGAAGCAAGTGCTCTCCTTCTCCTGTGTATTCTCCATGCTCAAAAGTGTTTCCAGAGACCCAATTTGTACCTGCAAAACTTCTCCACAGAAGATTGGTCCATCCTCATGACCAACTCCGCGTTCGATGACGCGATCGGGACAGTGGGTCATATGTGAGTCTACCAAGCCAGGTATATCGTCCATGAGCTAATCCTCGTCTGCAGCCATATCGGAATATGTAGGTATTTGATGGATTTTCATGATTACAAACTGACCAGTCCGCAGATACGCGAATTCTTCTTACCTTCATCTTGGACCCTGTCACGGCTCCGACTTCCAAGGACATGAAGCTGTGGGTGGACGCGATCCGCTATCTCAAGCGCGGTGCAAGTGGAGGAGCGTTGGAATTTTTCACGTACATGGAACTTAGTGAGTGGCATCCCTCCCTCGCGAATTTACTCCAGCTCATTCGTGTTAGTCATCTGGCTGCTGCTGTTCTACGTCGTCAGGCCAAATAGACTGCGGTGGTGGGTTGTTCTCTACCAGAGTGCAGCCACTGATGCTAACTTATACTTCCAAGGATGCCCTTCATCCTTACGGGTTGGGGCGTTCGTCCCGACGATGAACAGCTTCAAAGGACGCTGGACCCTGACAGAAGCTGTGTTTCCGGTCAGTCTGATGAACACCGTATCTAGACGTAGTGGCCTCAATATCCATGTTGATAACGAACATCAATATTGCTGTCGACATCTCTCGTTCTCAACGTATCCACATGCAGTTCACCTAGCCTGTGCCACCGAAGATCTGTTTGGCTTTCGGGGTGTAGCTATTCTTACAGACCATGCCCCTTCCTCATTCTGTTGTACATGTAAACACGTCGAATACGTTCATAAATTGTGTATCAGTTATAAACATTGTGGATCACGATACGTCAGGGTGGCCTTTACAAGGCGGGCGCAGGGGTGACCAGAGCCGGGGGAATGGCTCTGCCCTGCACGGCAGGAATCATAGCAGCTGAGGTGCATGTGCCGTCATTCCCCAACACACCAGCGGCACTTGCAGTGGCCCGTATTAGCAGACTCCAGACGTCCTGGCCTGACGGCGAGCTTACCTCCTGGCGTGTCGTTCTCAGTCCAGTAGCTTACAGCCCACAGGTCGCCACTGTGGGTGGCGTCAGTAGGAGCGCCAGGACGGGATGCAGCGTCAGAGAGTGTGACCTCGTTGTCACCCACATACTACGAAACGATGGAGTAAGCATACGCGGCGTTTGCATTGAAGTGGTTTGATCGTGACTCACCGCCACACCGCTCTGCTACGCAACAACGCCAGCAAAATTTTCTGTCCCTGTCGGCGCGGTGCTCGTACCAGTTGCCTTTCTGGATGTCCCAGTGGATGTTAGGTTGGGAGAGGAGGAACCGGCCATGTCCACGGCGGCCATCCAGGCCGCGGCAGCGTCAGGGTAGTAGTGAGTAAAACAAAAACATCAGCCAGGCTTGGTCCGTACGCTGACATGACCTACCCCCCAGACCATCACTCCACCATCTGTGTTATCCGTTGTTGTCAGTCGCGCCTTTCGGTGGTAACAGGAGACGTTTACGGACATACCCCATCCAGCCGCATAGGCCTCAGCGACACACGAAGCGAGGCCCGTCGAGCCCATGTATCCGTTGGTTGCATCCGTAGTTGTAACCGGTTTACCGATGTCGAGTTTGTCGAGGGATGCACAGTTGGCAGTGATTTGGAACGGGCGGATTATGGCCAAGTTGATGAAGACGTGTTGATGGTCGTACATTCGGTGGTACCCTCTTATGAAGTCAAATGTTATTTAGGATATCTTGAGCTTCTGGCATGTTTAAGATAACTTGAGAATAAGCAACTCACGGTTGTAGAACTATGAGTGAAAACACGACTCAGATACCTATCTGAACGAACCTTCGAGCTTAGTTGGACATTGTACTACGGAGACAGTTGGGCAAGAGTGCCGCGAAGAACGGGATTGGCGTGACTGACCTAGTCTATCGTGGATCCCGCCACCGAGTTTATCCAGAGATAGCCCCCTCCGCCCCATTTGATAGGAAAGAACCTTTTCACGGTCACGGTTCATGAATTACTCGGTGTAGTTCAACATTGTACTCACCAAGGTGCGACAGCTGAAGACCCCTTAGAACGTGCTGAAATCCAATCGCAGCAAGGCACTCACGGGCGTGGGCGAGAATGTATTATCCCTGAGGGAGCTGCGTGCGGAGCTGTTGGGGTGAAGTTTCCAAGCCACCGTTCAGCAGCACCTGTGCCAGCGTTGAGTGCGACTCGGAATCCTAGTATCCCGACGACCCGAATCAGTTCACAATCACAATATCAAAGGAATGATTTCATAATCAATGTCGCATTTCATCACCCAGGCAGCCACGGTGTTAGCTATGCCAATGGGGTCATAGGGCCGATATGAAGAGGCGAAGATGAGGCATGGCAGAGCAGCGGAGGCAGCTGCCCATTTACATCATTTTGGCGTATTTTGTACTGGAGGAGAAATCAGTCGGTCCACCTAATAGCAGTCACACATGCAGATGGTGGTGTTAAAATTGGCACCCAAGATCCCTATGGGAGAGGAACTTGGAAATAGATCACTATCAGTTTCTGCGAGAAGGGGCTACATAATCAGAGCTAGGGAAATCCGCGTGGCTCTGTGTAGGCTCCCTGTGTGCTGACCGATGTACCCCCAAGATAGACTCAGACAAACTGTAGTAGGTGGTCACTTACAACAGATGGGTACGGGACGAATAGTCGTACCTTGAACACAAAAAAACCGAGCGCTGCTTCAAAAAGAGTTTTGGGCCACAGGATACAGGGGAGTTGTGCCAAAATGCAGAACAAAACGCTGGCTGGCGAGGACTTAGATTTTATCGGATGCGAGAGGAGCCGCTGGACGTCCGCACGCAAGCCTCGTAGAACGGTGAATAACCGGAGGATGAAATACCATCGTCCTCCAACTTGAGCACTCGAAGGCCAGATTGGTATGACCGATGTGATCGATGGGTTCCGCAAAGCATGATTCGCTCCAACTGCACGCTTGGGAATTGGCGAGTGATTTTGCCGATGCGGGTACTGACCTACAAAGCTAAACTGCGATAAGCCAGGGATACCAGATGGAAAGATCGACCTCTTCTCTGATTCCACGCCTGTGAACTAGAAAAGTCAATGCCATGTCCGACGTGCATCTCACCTATATGCGACGAACTGAGCGTTTCAAGCCAGATTCAGATGAAAGCGCCCTCTGGAAAGGGACCGACACTGAATAAATGACCAGCGTGACGACGAGGGGATCACGCGTGCAATGATCAGTGAAAAGGGCGGAGAGCCCATGTTCGGAGGTAGCAGGACATGTGCAACCATACTGGTGGTGGCAGGGGTCACCGTGAGAAGCATCTCGTTGAGAGGTTGAATTTCGCACTCAACTCAAACTCAGTACATACACACACCCTGGCTGGCATGCACAAACGCAAATACCGAAAATTAGCACCCGATGGTTGGGAACAGCCTGACTTAGGCTCCTACTCCACCATAACCCACGTACAGCCAGTCTCCAGCACGCGGGGTGGAAACGTCGACGTCCCTCCTGCGTTTGATCCAACTCTCTACATTCAGGCTCACGAGGCTGATATCATCCGAGGACCGCAGGGAGTCGCTGCTGCACATTCTCTCGAGTGTTCTGAGGCATTCACCACAGATGAACCAAAACTTAGGCCTGGACTCATTAGGTGGGGCGCACCAGAAAGACCATTGACACTTGATACCGACGCGGGATCATATGACGCGCACGAACTGAAGCAATCTCCCTTGTGGGTAGACAGGTAGGTTTGTCTCATGAGCACGTCTGTGGGAACGTACGACGCAGAATCTATCTTGTGAACGGAAATATGAAGGTATGAGTAAAGTAGTGACCAATGCCCGATATGTCCTATCGTCTCCAGATGCACGTCAAGGAGCGGACTGTTTCTTCTTTTTATCTCCATTATCGTCCGTCGCCTCACAGATATACTCGACAGGTACGATGTGCGGCTTCTGTTGGAGTCTCTTCCCGAGCCCGACGCAGAGCATTCGCAAGTCAGACCGATTTCCCCCAGCGGGTGGTCTGATCTGCCCTCGGACTCTGAAGACACATTCTTCTTCTCTCCCGACGAGGTCGAAGATTATCGCCGCAAAAAGCGTCGTCGGCTGATTGACCGTGGCAGAGAAGAAAGACTGAAAGCCCTTGCTGCCGAGGAGGGCGAAGAGGGCTCTGATCCCTGGGGAGGCAGTGACGAGGAGGTACTGTATCACACACCATCCAAGTATCATTGTCCCTTTTCCTCACGCAAGCCCTGCAGCCAGACGAAACGCAGAGAGACCTGATCCGCAGAACTGCATCTCACATAATTTCATCTCCCAATCCCGCTCAGCTGGAGATGCGAATTTTGGCCAATCACGGCGTGGATAAAAGATTTGCTTTTCTAAGGGGTCGCTGGTCTCGAGCTTGGAGGATGGAAAAGGAGAGAGTTAGGCAACAAAGGGCAGAGGAAGACGAAGCTAAGGAGGCAAGGACGTCCCTCGGTGGGCTTGTTGCCTACGGAGACAGCGATAATGGTAGCGAGGAGTCGGCGGACAAGACGGCAGCTGAAGAGACAGCAGGCGCTTCTATTTCACAAGGCCCTTGTGATGAGGAAGCCCTGAAGGGGGCCCGCAGGGCAAGAGCTAGGGAATGGGCTGCTCGGCGCCGTGCTGAACAGACGTCACGGCAAGACCAAGTCTGATCTTGCAGCGCGGAGTAGCACACTAGTTGTCCGCTTCCGTCTGCCCGTCCACTACTAAGCCACCCCTTGTCCAGCCGAAGCGTCGTGTGAGCCGCCGGACGAGAGTACGACCCTTCCAGAGATTCAGAGTGCCAATGCATCGCCTACGGCTCCCAAGAGTTCAGGGAGATAGATGGTAGAAACACTCTTGCAAATATTATTCTGGGGGGTTGTTCATACAGAAACAAAGTACCCGCTGCCAGAGGTGAGCCTGATTGGTCGCAAAAGAACGTCGATGGTGATAGAGTCAAAGTATTATGGACTCAAGTTCTGCAGCAAATTTGGCAAGTGCGGCATTGGAGCCCTCGTGTGCTGGCAGGGGTATGTGACCAAGTCAAACAAACAACGTGGCAGAATTTAGCACCTTGTCTTTCTTCCACTACATACAACTTGCCGTGTTCCAAGTTCCTCCCCAGAAATGGATTTACTGCACTCGCAGTTAGCTACTCTGCAGCAACGACTGTCATTTGTTGCAACCGATCCGATTGACTGGAAATTTTACGTCCAAGCCTGCTCATGGGCAGTCACCTTGTTTGAGTCTTACCTTTTGTGCGTATTCTCTTTGAATTCTGCCATCCAGACTATTTTGACAGCATTTTGTGGCGCGCAAGGGTTCGTCAATACCCACTGTACTCCAAAACCGAACCTCCTGCCGTCCTTGCTCGGCACTTCGACAAGGAAGCATTCCGCAAATCCCAAATCTATGGCAAGGACAAAGCCCAGTTCTCCCTTGTCACAGGCTTGCTCAAACAAGCCATCGACTCTGCTTTGCTTCAATATGGCTTCTACGCCTGGGGATGGGAGGTTGGAGGTAAACTGATTGGCCGTTTTGGCTATGGAAGTGATTACGAGGTGAGTTCACCAATATACCCAGTAAACCACAACTGATAGCCAGCAAGATCATGCAATCCCTGGCTTTCACCGCGGTTCTGTCCATGGTTTCTTCCATAATCAGTATCCCACTCTCCGTGTACCAGACGTTTGTACTCGAAGAAAAGCACGGATTCAACAAGACTACCCCTTCCCTGTTTATCACCGACTTGCTCAAAGGCTGGATGCTTGCGTTTGCCATTGGAGGACCGTTCCTGTCTCTTTTCCTCTACGTATTTGAGTGGGCAGGAGACCGTTTCGTCCCTTGGCTCATGGCATTCCTGTTGGTGTTTCATTGTTTTTGACTTGCTGAGCGCTCACTCCACACCAGGTTTTCATTCCAGATCATCATGGTCATCGTGTATCCCACGATTATCCAACCCCTCTTTAACAAGTTATCTCCTCTCCCCGCTGGAGACCTCCGCTCGAGGACGGAAACCTTGGCTGCGAAGCTCAAGTTCCCCCTCAAACACTTGTACGAAATTGACGGCTCGAAGCGCAGCTCCCACAGTAACGCTTACTTCTTCGGTCTTCCATGGGTGCGTCGTCCTTATAGCTCTACGTGGTCGCATCTGACAGAGATCTATTTCTCAGAGCAAACACATCGTTATCTTTGATACTCTGATCAAAGAGAGCAAACCCGAAGAAGTAGAAGCAGTCTTGGCGCACGAACTCGGCCACTGGTACCACATGCACCCAACCAAGCTCCTCTGCATCTCTCAAGTGCACATCTTCACCATCCTGGCGCTCTTCCCCGCATTCCTCCACGCCCCTCAGTTCATTCGTGCATTTGACTTTTCCAAGCTAGTCTCTTCGCGTCCGCCGACGATCGTTGCTTTCTTGATGTTCCAGGTGTGTGAACGCCACCAATCTCTTCAGGAAATACAGTATCAGATCTCTTACTTGCGCCTGATCTAGATGGTTCTTACTCCTCTAGAGGCAGTCGTTGGCATCGCCCTCAACTTTATCTCTCGCCAGTTCGAGTGGGAGGCGGACCATTTCGCGTGCGAGCTCCAAGACCGGTTGAACGCACCTGAGATGGCAGACATGGGTGAACGCCTCGGACGGGCACTCATCACTCTGCACGTGAAGAACCTTTCTACCGTCTGGGTGGATTGGCTGTGAGTTCACGTCTCGTTGTTTTCTATCGGCTCACAGTTGCTAACGCGCTTGATAGCTACTCTGCATACCATCACTCGCACCCTACCCTGACAGAGCGATTGAAAGCTCTCCAGAGCTTCCAATCGACACGGAATGCTGACGAGAAGAAAGAGCTATAGTTTATACCAGCGAGTTGTCAGTCTACACAAAAATACCTACCTCTTCCATATCAACGTGATTTCATGGTATATTAGAGCTGGTAAGTAGAGTCACATACGATGTTAATATACAAGTCGCCGCCGCTCCTTAAGCCCACTGCTATGCCTCTACATCTCCGACGTCTTGACCCCTATCAACGGAATAATTTTTCGCGTCAATCCGTCCCTGCTCTATATCCACACTCAGGAGCACCGGTACAGCAAGCCAAATCATGAACACGAGGAAGAAAAACGCGTAGCGGATATTTCCTGTGCTATCGGCGATAATGCCCACGACCAAAGGACCAACGAAGGAGCTCGACTGTCGGAGGGACGAGATGTATCAGGCCTCCAAGAACACCATTCCATGCAAGAGAAAAAAAAGGCATACCTTGTCCGTGATGGAGAACAAACCGTACCTGTGTGACAGCCATTCAGAAGACGTGTGCAATCACAGACCGGTGAACATGACGTACCATCGCGCTTCTTCGCCCTGCGGGATGAGCTCGGCATAAGTCGCTCGCGCGTAGCCCTGGAAGGCCCCATACGCAAATCCTGACCTCCAGGTCAGCCCAGAGAAACCCGCGTATATAGCTCTGACCCACCAAAGTAAATTGCTAACCCGAACATCTCCCCTGGCGTCGTCAGCCCGCCAAAGTTCAACTTCTTCACAAATGGTACGAACCCCAAGCAACCGTACGCTGGGATGCACGATACGATCATCACAAGTATGACAAGCACCTTGACATTTGGCCATGCAAAACGCCGTTGGAGGTAGGGAAATACCAAGGAACCGATGATGCCTGAGGTGGGGGTGATCGCGCCGATGAGAACGAGAGACGATGACTCCATGTGCAGAGATGTTTTCCCAAACAAAATCGCCGTGGATGTTATCGTAGTGAAACCTGTGGCATAAACAAGAGGGATGCAGTGGATGAAGTTGACTCGTCAACAGGGGACTAGGACACAATGTTGCAGACGGAAATCGCAGACTAACCGTCTGAGAGAAGAAACCAAGCGGCGAGGTATCTGAATGTATGCTGGAGACGCTTGATTTGGCTCCAACGGAGCATAACTCCCAGCCGACTCCACGCAGCAGCAACTTCGGATCTTACAGTCCACTTGTCGTTATCTTCTGATTGCGCATCTGGATCACGCAAGACACCAGGAAGCCACACGGCAGCAGGTATAGAGAACAACATCCACCAGGCGCCGCTGAGCCCAATTGCAAGACGAAGCGAGAACGTCGAGCCATGCAACCTCGTCACAGGGATGAGAGCCAGGAGAAGGAGGATGATGCCCGCTCCGTATCCCGATGCAATGCCTAGCGAGGAAAGATGCGATGTCGTACGCGAAAGTGTGGCGTTATATGCTTTCTGAGCGGCGCTGTGGTTCGCTGTGGCGGACGTTCCGAGGAGAGGTGCAGTCGCTGCTTCGTGGCCTGGGAGAAGGGCTTGCTCGGCCTCCGGATCTAGGGACGCGTTCATAGGCGCGTCGGAGTCTCTGCATGTTTCGTCGAGTTCCATCCGAGCGTGAACTACCTCCGGCGACTCGCTGGCTAGTGACGGGAGGTAGGCGTTCATCGCCACCGTGGAAGCTCCAAAGCCCACATTCGCGCATACTGCAAAAAGCGCTGATAGAATCCAAAGCGGAGATGATGAAGATAGCAAGAGGAAAAGAACGGCAGCGGAGGCACCCATGAAAGCGAATGCAAGGAGCAATGGCTTACGACACGTCGCTGATGGATTGACGCGAGTTCTAAGCTGAGCATTATATGGTTTGTTCGGTAGACTCACGGCGGTCTGCTACGCTGCCCATAGAAATAACAGTCAGAGCTTGGAGAGCTACGGATATGGAGTACACGTATAGACTGTGTGCCGTGTCAGGGTGAGGATGCGAACGGAAGAGCAGCAGTGGCAAACCTGAAGCTAGCGGTATCTATCCAAAGCCAACCAATCTTCACCGAACACCGTCCTCCCGAGGGAGCGACATCCTCGTTTGTTACAGACGAACATGGGCTGACGTGGTCTGGGTCTAGGAAGCCGTTATCCCTTGCGAACTGTTCCAGGCAGATCGGTAGGAATAGCGTGAGGGAAACCACCACGAACACTTCGCTTAAACATCGTTGAATACGAAATCAAAGAGAAAGAAGAAGACATACCTTGCAAAAGCGTAGCTCAACCACCCGAGCAGTCGACGCCTGTACGTGCTGGTCATTGTCGCAAGCGCACGGCTTTGGACGAACCACTTTACGCCGTATGCAGGAACCCTACTACCACGTGACCAGAAGTATTGGAGCACTTTGCAACCCCTGTCTCTCGAGGAGATGGTGAACCGGCATCCACCAAGTTGAAGGCTCAAGCCACCTCCACAGGATGGATGTCCGAGGGAACATCGCCAACCAGTTGGTCATAACGATACTAATAGTCCAACGCTAGTCATATCCGCAGTGGATTGAACCCCCCTGGTATAAGCGCCGTTTCAGATTTCTAATCAATTAAATAAGAGGGGCGAATAACATGACGTTCGGGAAGCGGAGGTGTGATACAATAAAAACACAACATCTTGAAATAAACAAAAATTCCCCTTCTCCAAGCACGGCCAACCTACTGATGCAAACAGAGCACTCCGCCGCCAAGCTACACAACGGGTCAAGTGAACAAAGTATCATGCGCGACCAATCCATCACATACCTGTTCCAAAACAGCATCGATCATATCACCATCTTCTAGGCCACTCTGCAGTCATTCTATCAGCATGGTCTTTGAATGAGTAGAACTTCCCAGCTGCACGTACCCCTCCAGGCGTGTGTTCAGCATTTAATCTCTGACCTTCGAAGACGAATTTAAAAGTTCCTATAGACGAAAGAAAGTCAGGCAGCCCATTCTCCATCGCGGATAGATCTACCTGAATCCTTCCCGAAGCGTTTCTGCGACGTACATCTCAGGACGCAGTGAAAGGCGCCATCAAGTGTGGGTCGCTCACCTCAGCAGCCTCGAATATCTTCCTGAAAGGCATGTTTGGCTTCACTTTGACAGTTATATCTGGACCACAACAAACAAATTGTGATTTAACCTCAGCGCGCAAAGCGCCACGGTGACTGACGTTGGCCCTCGAAGTTGATGACCAGGTTCAGCTTCGGTTTAACATCTTCGGGTTCCTGTGACATGGTGAAAGACACGGATATATGGACAGAAAGGACTGTCAGTGGTGAAATGACGAGAGTCCTTGGAACGCGTACTGGAAATCTGTGTCACAGATGGTCCTACGTCACACGTGACCGTCACACTTACTTGTTGGCCGTGACCGTGATTAGAATCTAACTTACTACATAATTCATGAAGCTAGGTTTAGTCTTTTTGATCCTTCGAGGCTTGCGTTCTCTCCCAGGTCCCCAACTAACATCAGTCGGTACTTGGACTATTGGGAGCCGGGGTGCTGATTGAAGCCACCACAGGACTTTAAACGAGTCCCAGTGGGTCCCCAATAATCTATAAGACCCAAGTAACTTCCCCCTTCCATCTTAGATCATACTAGTTTTTACTCAGAAAGGATAATGAGCAGCATGTAGTGTTTCCGCGGCTTGGAAAGCCGCGCCGAGCCGTTGACCAACGAGCAATATAAAAATCACGCTACAGGCGTGGGAGTACCCTACCTGATATCAGAGTTGCGGGGACTTCGTGAAATTTGGTGTTGTAGTCCTTCTGTGACCAACGGCTCGGCGCAGCTCTACAAACTGCGGCGACACTAGCAGCATGAAGCACCGGAAACGACCACCCCAAGGCACCTCGACTATCCGAGGTTCAGGCCTCAAGGCTCCGTGTTCCAAGATATTATCCATTGATGCGAGGGTTGTTACAATTGATTACCATACTACACACACGACCCAGTAATAACCGAGTGGAATCCCCTGTACAAACAGCCTAGATGGTGCTTAACGGGGGAGGTACAAGAAAGGAAGACAGATATGGGTATCCCAAGCGGCGATCAGCAATTAAATATCCAATTAGCGTTTCAAAACGGGCTCAAGGGCAGAGGACCACAAATCCGCCGACAAAGGCAGTCACGATACCGACGAAAATATCAGCGGTTTTGAGACCAGTAGCACTGCCTAGCTTGGGAGCTGTCCCAGGAGCCGAACCACCTGACCCAGAAGTCAAGCCACCTGACGAAGGACTCGAGGTGCTCGGAGTCCCAGACGAGCTGGATCCACCAGAGAGCTGTCGTTCCAAGGCAGGGAATTATTAGTCGCCTATGCGATGTATGATAAGGAAGACCTGCGCACAGTCAAGCTACCGCCGCAAGCTTCGTTCCAGGTGTTGATGACTGCCTGAGCCTGGCCGTCAACAGAAGGATCAGCGGCAACGAGGCAGTTTAAGCATTGCTGGAGCTCAGAGCCAACTGAGGAAGTGCAGATACAGCTGATGTTGTCGCCACAGTTCTACGTTGATAGATATGAGTGATATTAGGTGACGTACAAAGAAACTACGGTGAAAATAAGGGGACGTACGGTGATAGTGTTGATGACATTACAAGGGGTTTGGCATGCGGCGGGAAGACCGCTGGTGCTGATCTGACGAACGACAAGGTCATTGTGACTCTGGTCGCTGGGCGTAACTAAATAATGGCATGCCAAACATAAACAAGGGGCAGCAACAAAATCCGACTGTGTTACCTTGTACAGCTGCAGAAAGAGCCTGGAGGAGAGGAAGGATTTGGACCATTATGAAAGACACCGACTAATGGCCCGCAGATATTGAGAGGGGAAGCCAAAAGTGAATGGACGGACTGTTCATAAAGATGAGTCCTGATAACTTGGGCGCCCATCCATCAGGCTTGGCAATTGCAGCTACTGGAACCTGAGATTTTCGCGTTGACATTCAACCTTGTTCAACCCCAAGCGAAAATGATTGACAGTTCTCCCATGAGTAGTCCTGACTATTCGGGAGTGCCTGAAGCTCTTCCACACAATACAAGACCCCAAATATTCCTTGGGTTCCCTCGATAGCGGTCGCTGGCCAGAACGATGCCAGTCATCCGAGTAAATGTGAAAGTACACGAGCGGATGGCAGTTATAACTATATTGTTATTGAAGTTTTCAAGTCCGAGCATGAGCATGTTGTCACGTCGTGATGGGGGCGTCAGGCAACTAGTCTGGTGACCATCCCGTCTATGCTATCGACGGCTTGCCTCATAGACGGGATGGTCACCAGACTGTCAGGCAACACTGTTCTGGCGCCACTGATCTTTGTCGCTCTCAGGAAATCGGTACGTGAGTTGCTGGTATTCCTATTCCAAGTCCACACCAGTATCCACATCAACATGGTGCACATGTACACACATTGGCGCGTAATATTCGTAGACGACTCTGATTCCAACCTCCGACTTCGTAATGTGACTTACCTCCGCCTCGTCATTGCATCCGCCACTTTTCTGTCGAATAGTGTTTGGAATTGTTGAGCGAGTTGGGACTACCGCCCAGGAACAGGAACCGCCGTTAGCACAAAAGTGCCTCTAACGTACTTGAGTCTTGACCATTATCGTACTCTCAATTTCGGAAATTAGTTTCACCCACCAATGGTATTGCTAGCTTCATCAGTGATATAGTTGTGTGCTTGCCGTTAAGATCTGCGTGTTCCACGAAGCGTCATGGCAGGGCGGTGTAGCATTTGAATTTGGCTCGGTACTTCCCTTCCGTTTTTTCGCTGATACCCCATACGACACTAGTCTGCCAGCCACCTCCAAACCATCCAGTTGTCGCGATGATCCTCAGGCTGTACAGGCATCTTCAAGTGAGTGGCAACTTGAACGACGACGGGAGCCTCACACTCGTGGCCGCCAAGACTGAAGCACGAGGAAGACAAGTTCGCCTGACGAAGGTTCTCAAAAAGGTCTCAAGGTGTGTGGAATCGGCATTGTGGCAGGTAAGCGTTTGAGCACCGGTGAATACTCGAAAGGTCGAGGTTGGCGACGAACGATGATCTTCCATGAATATTTGAATAGCCATTGTCAAGCACGCTCGTGGTGCATCAGAACGAACTCGTAGCCGAGTGGCAAGCCTTCCTTGGAGGAGGGCGGCCCATTTGCCTGATAGATGGTGGTGGGAACTGCCCGGTAAATCAGAAACGGCCAAGGGTGCCGCACGGTGACCTACCAGCTGTGGGGGGTGTCGAGACAATAATACAAAGCACGGCTAGGTGTGTGATAGAACCGAGTCGTGGGTGCTCACGGAAGCGGCTTCTGGCGATGTTGTGACATGGCATGCGAGGTCGCCGGGCATCGAACTATTACTTGTTGAACTTGGCCCGCAGTCAAGTTTATTTATCAACGTTCATCGTAGTGAGTACTTCCACTCTCTACTCTTGCCAACGAAAAGATGGCCTTTGGGAGCTAGTCTGGTAAAATCCGTGGAGGTTTACCAGGAGTGCGCGGATTCTCACAATAACGTGATTTTCTGGTCACTGAGAAAATGCGAGTTTCGACCATGAAATTTTCAGAAAAACCTTTGCTAAAATGACGACGGTCAGAGACTTAGCAGACTTGGCAAGACTTGGCAGAATCGATCAACGACTTATCCTCCTCAGTTAACCCTAAAAAGGTTTATTGATCACGTTATTGAATCCGCGCACTCCTAGTAAACCTCAACGGATTTTACCAGACCATCTATCGACGGCTTGCTTCATAGTACGGATTCTATTTGGGAGCACTAGAGGCCACGCACCAGTGGAAATGCTATCGAAAAGTTCCTTTCGGAAGAGGATTAGCCGCTTCCAGTCCAGAGATGGGAGTTTGGGAGTTTGAGACGTCTCTAAATGAAGTTCCAGAAAATTTTTATATGTAGTATACAGCAAATATCGACCTCAAAGATGCAACCGGGAAGAGATCACTGGCAAGCTTCACATACATCACGACACTTGGGTGACCAATCTTCAATTTTGAACACGGCGCACGTCTACACTCGTGTCAACGACTTCAAGACAAGGACGAGGCATACTTATACGACATTGACTTAATGCAGGTGTACACGATTAAAAGTTGGCAGATAGCTGGAACTACTCCGACGTGGAACCAAGAAATATCATAAAAGAATGAAGAGTGAAGTGAGTGGGAGAGAGTCTAATCAAGAGAATTTCCACCTGAATGATACGGTTTATCATCTGGACAAAGGTGGATTGAAGGAAGAAAAACTAACCTGTTTCCGCAGTTGACGCAACTGTCCATAAGGTCAGTCAAGGAACCTATGAACTCCAGTATGATTATACACATACGTTACGAAGGTAGTCATTGGCTCATCAGCACTCCGGGTTTGAGCTTGGCGATAACGGCACTTGCGCTACAGGCGTGTCAGCATCCTGACATGTCACCGTGGGCGCTGCTCACCTTTTTGCACCGTCCACATTGGAAACCTTCGGTTTCAGCTTCCTGTTCCCCGACGCCCAGGGATTTGAAGAGGTTCTCTTCTTTGATTTTTCGGTCAGCAGCACGTCTTTCCTCGGACATCATTTCCTGGTGAACCTGGTCGATTGAAAGGAATTGAGATATAGAAAGAAAAGTACCTCGCTTGTCATCGTGCTGAACCGTTCAGGGGACAGCTCGCCACTAACTATACTTTCACGAAGACTGGGGTTCGACTTGTCTTTCAGATTGACGAACAAGGACCGAATCTTGCCCTTGTATTCTCCTGTGATATCGTTGAATTGCGAAAAAACTGCCTTTTCCACGGCAACTGCACGAGTAATGATCTGGTCGCTGGCTGGGAAACAGGAAGAGTAAAGTCAGAACTGGAGTATGCGGCAGTGTCAAAAGTGACTCACGAGCACCAGAGTCACATGCGAGGCCATCATAGATGAGTTCGGCGCACCGGGCCCTTGTGGTATCCCCGGCCACAGAGATCTTGACACCATCCCCCTTCGCAGTGCGGATATCTGCCTTGCCATTGGTGGCGGGAGGAGTGGCTGCAGGAGTTACAGACGTTGACGGCTTGCGAGCTGGGGTGGATTGTGAGGGTCAAAAACAAGCAGTGTGGCGGAGGACCTACCTGGCGGTTTCCCATTGGTAGGCTTGCTACTAGACGCACCCTTCGCCTTATCGACCTCGTTCTTCCACTTCTTGACAATCTCCTTCGCCAAGTCGGATACCTCCTTTGTTTCATGGGACCGCAGCTTGCCAACAGCTAGACCTGCTTTGCTTTCCTACCATTTCAGTGGGGCCAATTAGACGCCCCACAATCATACGCAGAACTTGAAATACCTACCCTTAGGAGAGCTTCATTGACTTGGAAATCTTTCTTGAGAATCTTCAAGATGGCCACTCGGTCCTGTCAAGCATAGCCATAAGTCAGTACGCACAAAATGAAAGCATCTACCTATAACATACCTCATTTGTCGTCGCATTTTGAAGCTGCTTCACATGCTTTTTGAGCTCAGTTGCAGACATGACTGCTCACTCGGCTGTATCTACTCTGCTACCGCTACGAGAATGACAATGACCAGCCTTTCTCCGTCCTGCGAGTCCGTGTGCAACGAGCAGCTATGCAGTCAACAACTAACACGCCTTTCAAGGTCTCGTCGAATACAAATAATGACAAAGCACGTCCCATTTCCAAAACGGTCAGTCACTGCATCCAAGTCGTCGACTGGACGTCCGAGTCGTGCCCAGCGAGCCCAAGCCATCACAAGATATCGCAGTTTCTTACCACTGCGATTGCTCTCTGTTTAAATCTACTGGACCGCTCTGGAAAACTTCACGGCCTCTGACACTATGGCGTCGGTACTACCTCCATTGGACCCATTGTTGAAACGAAGTGCGAAACGGACGCGGGCCATATTTGCTTCGTGTCCGGACGATGGCATGAAGGACGAAGAAAAGAGGTGCGGTGCTTCATGGTAGCCTGCCCGACTCTAACCGCAGGCTGGATAGTACCCGGTTACGGCTGTCAGTAAAAATTGCCGATGAGTTCAAGCACTACAAGGAGCTTCCTTCAGCGCTGCTGGCTCAGCAAGGTCCTGTCGGCCCAGCCCAACCGAAAGCAGAGCAAAAAATGATCACCGCTGGTCGTGCGTTACTGACTACCTTTCTCTCGTGTCAGTGACATGCTTACCCTATCTAGCATCGAGCGACAACACCTCGAGAATTATTGCCACAATCGACAACACGCCCAAGGAACAACCTTCGACTTTTGCCACCTCAGCTAAACTATCGGAAGCGCTGACGCTCCACAAGACGACGCGGACAATCAAGCCAACGTATCATCCACCGTGGAAGTTAGTGCGCGTCATATCGGGTCATTTGGGGTGGGTCCGTAGCGTTGCTGTAGAGCCGGGGAACCAATGGTTTGCCACTGGCGCCGGGGATCGTGTCATCAAGATCTGGGACCTGGCGTCAGGAGAACTCAAGTTATCGTTGACGGGTCACATATCCACCGTCCGTGGCTTAGCAGTGTCGCCAAGACACCCTTACTTGTTCTCATGCGGTGAGGATAAGGTGCGCCGGCTCAATAATAAGTTAACGATCCATACATAACACGTGGCAGATGGTGAAATGCTGGGACCTCGAAGCAAATAAAGTAATTCGACATTACCATGGCCACCTGTCTGGGGTGTACTCCCTTAGCTTGCACCCGACGCTCGATGTCCTCGTAACGTCTGGGCGAGATGCTTCAGCTCGTGTTTGGGACATGCGCACTAAAGCACAGATACATGTTCTCTCAGGCCACTCTGCCACCGTCGCAGACGTAAAATGCCAAGAGTCAGACCCACAGGTTATCACTGGCAGCATGGATTCTACCGTCCGGCAAGTCTATTTGTTACCTTTCCCCGCGGTGATCGCCTCTAACCCACATCGTCCTCAGCCTGTGGGATCTGGCTGCTGGCAAAACGATGGTAACGCTGACGCATCATAAAAAATCCGTCAGGGCCCTCGCCATTCATCCCACAGAATATTCCTTCGCCTCGGGTTCAGCCGGAGGGAACAACATAAAAAAATGGAAGTGCCCCGAAGGCGCATTCGTATTCAATTTCCCCGGTCATAATGCGATTATCAACACGTTGTCTGTCAATGCCGAGGGCGTTTTTTTCTCCGGAGGTAAGCGTGACCAGCCAGGTTTAGATCGGTGACCTGATTCACCGATCGTCGTAGGTGACAACGGCACGCTCACTTTTTGGGACTACAACACGGGGACTCCATTCCAAAATATGGAGGACGTGCCTCAGCCGGGTTCCCTCGAGGCAGAAGCTGGCGTTTTCTGTTCGACGTTCGATATGACTGGCACACGACTCATCACTGGCGGAGCTGATAAAACCATCAAGGTCAGTCCGTTATTACCTTTTACTTTGAAGTGAAGTGTGTCTTATCGGGATTACCAGGTGTATGCAGAACAATCCCAGTAGTGGTAGTTCCCCGAGTGTCGTCTGTTATCTTTCATGTACACCACAGGATGTTGTCTTACCAGCCATCATGTTTCTGCTGGAGGGCTTTTGATCCGCGGCAACCCGAGCACAACTCAGTCACTAAGTCTGTTGCACCCCTACGAATCCAGCTTCCCTGCTGGTTCAACATCGCTGGCATGCCTAGGCTGGGTAACGTACTTTTGATGAGAATTCGCAATTCCCCACAGTCGCTATAGTAAGCGCATATCCCCCTACTACTACAAGCGCCGTGCGCTCTTGGGTAACGTTGTTTGCCGAGTAAGTACAAAGCGTCCGATCAACCGTCAGTGATAATACGGTACACATCGTACAACACGCACACAAAAAAAAAAAAAAAAAAAGTACCACGTCAGCAAGAGGAAAAAAAAAAAAAAGGAAAATTTGCGCATGATGTGTAAAGGTATCAAGAAAAGTTAAGCCTTCAAAGTCCCGTCTTGCTCAAGAGATTGGAATGAGGACCGTGGGGAGAAAGGGGGGGGAGGAAGGAATATAAATGTAATTTTGGCTCCACACAACTTGTTTGCAAGCGGAAAGCTTTTTCGAGGTATCAACCCGCCCACCCTTGCAAGGAACTCGACGAGGTACTTCCGACAAAGCGGTTAAGTTGTCCGTCACCTGTAGTTACTATTGGAGGACCTTGTACCCCATGTTCAGGTCGTTGCGAAAGTGAGGCATCTGTGCGGGTGGCATCGAAGAACACCAGTGCGTCATGGTTAGTCAGAGAACAACCTGGGTACCAACAAGATCCGACGCACAGGAGGTTCCATCCGTTGGCATATGATGATCCATTGACGTAAAAGCGGAAAATTGTGAAGTGGTTGAAGACGACTGAAGAGCCGCCTTAAGTTTTGCCGCTGTCGCAGCTTCAAGCTCCGGTGAAAAGATAAAAGGAACATCTCCCGCATCCTTCACCTTTTGCGATACTTTGAACCCGTTTCGTGACTCATGGGGCACGCTGTCCAGCCTGTACTTGTTGGACATGGCATTCAGGTTCTGAAGAGAGGCCCCATGCTGGAGTTCTAGTGAATGGCGCCGTAAAGTCGATTGTAGGCCTCCCGATGTCATACCCGGGGATGAATTAATAGTCTTTGCAACAGGTGTCCACGCTGGCCCCTGTGAAGGGACTGGTAAGACAGCGGATAGTGGTGTTGGAAGAGGCGGGGAGGCTGGGAAATATCCGCCGGAAGCGTCGCACATGGGGGTCATGACCGCTGAGAAGCTACCCTCAGGAATCATACTGGACGAGAACGTCGTCGATGTCGCCGGAGAGCTCGCAGGGAAACTCGCGTGCTCTGAATAACTCGACATAGTGGGGGAAGTCCCATGATGGGAAGATATAGAGGTGGTTGGAGACGACGGGACAGAGCCGATATCTGGTGAAGAAATTCTTGAACGGTTCCAGGGGCTCCTTCGCACAGGGGATGTGGAATTTGACACACCTCCGGTGTGGGAAGCCCTATCCGCACGTCGGCTGCGATCAACTTTGCTCTTACCCACTGCCTGACTGACTTCTGGGGTGGCAAACGATTGTCCACCTGCCGGGATCGACAGTGGCGTTGGAGCCTGCCGATATTTTTGGCGGACAGGTTCCTCACGAACGAAGGGCTGCCTAGGCGACTGCGCACTGTATAGCTTCTTCCGACTCAATCCATGCACCTTCTGCAAGGAGCTAACTAAACTGGGCGTCGAGCCCGCTTGCAGCGGTGCTGGAGGATCTGGTGGACTACGCTGGGGATCTTGCGGAAACGTCTGGTGCCTGTGTACAGGCGGCCGAACTGCCGCAGAAGGAGGATGCTGCGCAAGGTCAGCGCCGCAGAGAGGCAGCAAACAAATCTCACCTCCGGCATTGGGATGTCGAATGGCTCTGGGCCAGTTAGAACGTTAACTGGGGAGAATGCCGTGCCCGAAAGTTCCGCGCACGAATCAGCACGACTCGCAGAGAGGTGGAATGTGTAATCTGTGCTAGTGGGGAACCATGGCAAGACCCGTCTGTGGCCCTGGAGTTTCAACTTCTAGGGGATAAGCATGCCACTCCCGATAGGTTTGGAGCGCCTTACATTCGTTTCAAAGAGTTCGATCATGGCCTTCATGTTTTGTGAAGCAAGGAGAACCATGTGGCAATGGATACCGTGCTAAAGTCACGAAACGGAATAGTCAACGTGGTGCATGTCTGGACATTGAATACCATGCTACCTGTGCCATTTTTTGGCCGAGTAGCTGCCATTCCGATTGCCCGATCTGAGTGGGCATTGTCGTAGAGACACCCCATGTATCTTCCATGGGTGGGGACGCGGCGACGATGATAAGATGTAGACTAACTGGTCCGCCATAGAGAGGTGCGGTTGCCTCCATCATAAGCTTAGTGCAACCTTCAACCTCGAGATGTGCAAGGATGATGATTTAAGCTGACCTCGATTGCCCGGTCGATCACACGCGAGTTGATTCTGTTATCTGGACTAAAGTTAAACCTCAGTTCCGGAAGTTGGTTGTACTGTCTAGGAGGGGGAGAGTGGAGAGTTGTAGAATCGTCGCCAGTTGGCGAAGTCGTCAGCCATAAAACAGGTATCTAAAGAATAAATGAGGCAGGCAAGAGGAAGGAGGAAACGGAAACGGACTGGTACGACGGGATTTGACATCCTCATGGTACCAAGGAGTGTGGGTAAGTAGTGCCCTCGAAGATCCTCCCAAGCAGAGACCATCTCTTGTGAGTTTTCGATTAGAATCAAGGTTATTACTGCTTTGACGGCAGGACCAGAGTTGAAGATAGCGGGTGTGCCACCGGATGACATGATCTACGATATCGCGATTGGTGCGGTGGTGGCAGACAAAATCGCAGGAAGAAATAGAGTGGCGGGCGGAACTAAACTCTACTCGGCGCTCAAGCGGAAATGAAAGAGGGAAACGCGGGTGTTGGAGGGATGGGGGATGAACACTGAAGGGGGAGCTAATGGGCAGTTGTGGATGTTTATGGGATCCAATACTGGCGGACTTTCTATTTGTGTAGATAAAATCTTAACAGGACGACTGTCGGCAATTCGTGAGGATAAATCTCACCTGTTGAATCTATCAATTGATGGCAAGATCTCCGGTGCTTGATGCGAAAGAGTCAAAAGGTTAAAGGCTCAGGGTTGAAAGGTCATGGTAGGGAGGAGATGACCGTGCAGCGTTCTACCGCCCTTCTGAGCCGCTTCCAGTTTATTGTACTGGCCGAACCTTGATTCTGTTGAACAAATTAGAGTGGTCAGGAGGCCAGGAAGTTTCGATGTGATGCAAATGAGAAACAACTTACCGCGACCAGTTCTAGTGGTAGGACACAACAACCGCTTCCACTGGGATGATCGTACTTGTCTTACGACTACTTTTTGTTTTTCTGAGCAAGGGTTCAAACTCACGTGGCAAATCGGAGCCAAAAAGTGATACCTGCGTCCATGAGCTGATCTCGACGCTTGTACCACAACCGCCTTATAACTGTACCTTGCTGCTTAGAATTAGTCTTCCAACAGTAGCCAAAAGTCCTCTCGCCTCTCCATAGTGGAAGCTTTCTAAACAAATCAGCTTGGCGAGCGCAGTGCGACCGAGATGGCACGGGGTAGACCGTGCAGCATGTAGCCGCATCGTCAGAAAGGTAGACTCCACCCGGCATATATTGTACGAACTCAACGCTAGATCTCGCAGTGACTTGCGAGTGCATGATCTGATTTGGGGATGGCTGCGCGATGCCCAAGGTAGGTCCAATATTCATGTCTTAGATCGCCTCTTGTTATTACTAACCTTAGGCACCACCGTGGCGGAAAATGCTGACATCTACTAGCAGCCAGCAGAGCAGTTACGTCGCTGCCGCAAGCCCAACCGGGCCTGGAAGCCCTTCGCAGCCTTCTTGTACATACACCTGCTCACGGAAGGCCTGCTGGTTGTCGTCAGGCACGAACATCCGCATCAATGTGAGGAGGTAACCTTGACATTGCATTATAAAGCTTTATATATCTCAGATCTTCCCTTGCGCAGTGCCGTTGTAATGCCTTATAATGTCATCTACAGCCATGTCACGCTTTCCGCTGGCCTTTGATGCGAACCTCCCTGTGTCTGATCTTTCCTGGTTGGACCCGCCTATAGAACTTATCCTGCAACCTTTGAACACGGTTTGATTGGTCACACAGGCTTCTTCTAGCAACCTGAAACATGTTTTCCCTGTGTCGTGTTGCTAACCAATCCCTCCGTCTTCGCTTTTTCGAGTGCCACACAAGTCCGCATCATGCACTATGATGCATGATGTCTGGTCTGGCGGCACTGAACGGGCCGTGAGTGTAGGTCGATCTTCTTTGGTGCTAATTATAGTAGAGGTATGCCCTCCTGCGGTTCCATGATCACAGAGTCCCAGTGACCGTCAGGATGGCGGGCCTGAGTGCTACCTCATGACATCCGTAATATAAATTCAACATATTCCTTCATGGATTCCAGTGGTTTCGTATTGTGTACTTCACTCACCTTGAATCCGGAATGCGATTCTCCACTCTCCTTGGGCTTCTCCCAGCCGTGATAGCAGCTTCGCCTTCGCTTTCACCGCAAGTGAAGGTCGCAAAAAACACCTGCACCGTTGTTTCTCTGGGTGGTGGTCAAGACGATGGTCCGAACATTCTGTATGCTTTCGAGACTTGCAGGTCTGGAGGCACAATCGTTCTGGACCAGTCCTACGTTGTGAATACGGTCCTCGTCACGTCAGGACTCAAGAATGTCCGTATTGAGCTCAGTGGGGTCGGTGAGTCTGCTCAACTCTCTTAAGTACGCCAAAGCGCTTGCTTAACGTATTGTTAGTGCAATACACACCCAATATCCCGTATTGGTCGCTCAATTCATATTTCTTGGAGTATCAGAACGCGTGTGTGCTCGCCTTGAACTGCTCTTACAGATTTACAAATTATGTGCTCTAGGACGACCTATTGGTTCCTTTCAGGCGACCACATCCACCTCTACGGCGGGGGTACGCTCCATGCCAATGGTCAAGTTTGGTGGGACTATCCTCACAAGGTACTTGCCTCACCATCACTGATAACATATGTCTCACCTGGGACGACACGCCAGACTGTGGGAACCGCTGGGGGTTCTTCCACGGCCTTTGCGCGACCAATACCTCTCACCGTTGGCAACGCGTCGAATGTTCTCGTCGAAGATCTCACTCAAATCGGGTCCCCGCTCTGGGCATGTCCACTTTCCCCACACGGGCTACCGAAGTGAATTCTCACAAGCATCGCAGAACAACTTCGTTTATCAATCGACCAATGTGACATACCGCAGGATGAACATCTCGTCGACATCATATTCTTCCAACCCTGCCGCAAACTCGGGTACGCGTTGCTTGTTAGAATCACATGTCGTGCACCATGCTTATAGCTTTGCAGATGGTTGGGACATCTACCGGTCTTCGTATATCACCATCGAGGATTCGACGGTCCATAACCATGATGACTGCGTCTCTTTCAAACCGAATACGACGAATGCGGTGGTCAGAAATCTTTACTGCAATGGCTCACATGGTATCTCCGTCGGCAGTCTCGGCCAGGTGGGTGTCAAGATAAGTCGAGGAAGTCTCGACATGACATGAGGGTCTGTTGCCAGTACGCAGGGGAGACCGATATTGTTGCCAACATCTACGTGAAGAATATCTCGATGAACAACGCGCAGAACGGCGCACGCATCAAAGTCTTTGGCGGTTCACCAGACCCCGATTCTACAGCTGGAGGAGGCACTGGATACGTGCGGGTGAATTGACCAAGTTCATGTCGTGTATGGGGAACCACCACGTTAACGTCTTTGATTTTAGAACGTCACCTTTGAGAACTTCTATGCTAACAACGTTGACTATCCGATCTACATAAACCAGGTTTGTCTGTTCAGGCATTGTCGGCCATACCAGTTTGATGAGAAATATCTGTGCACAGTGCTACAGTACACCGGCTCAGGTTTGCGCCAAGTATCCTAGCAAACTTGTCATCTCTGACGTTCATTGTGTGTGCCCCGTCATCGCATCAACTGGACCCGTTCATCTCCTACCTTTGACAGACATCAACGTCCACGGAACGTCTTCTGGGAACAAAGGCCATCTGGTCGCCGAGCTCGAATGCACTTCGGAGTGCCACGACATCACGGCAACAGGCACGAACCTTACCAGTCCCAAGGGCCCTGCAAGGTACTACTGTCAAAACATCGCCAGCGAGACTCTACTCGATTTCCCGTGCACTTCTCCCCCGCCTTAGACTGCATGCCTCCGATATTGCTTGGACTACCCCCATCGCCATCGTGCTGCAGAGGTTGACAAAGCTACACGTACCGTCTTCAAAACCGTTGGATGCAGGTAGATTCTAGACGATCTATAACAGTTACTCGAGGGAGCAGGTTGATAAGTTGATCGCAATAAAATTGGACCCCCTTCCCCCTCTTTTCGCGGGCGTTCGCACTTTCCTTTTTATCCATGGTTCTTTTGGTTCTCAGCGAATGTCTCAAGCTGAGTTCGATGATGATCATCCGTGTATACGGTCGATCATGTAGCGCGGGGTCGTCGTTGGGGGTCACGTCATCTGACGTCTCTTGGCGACTTCGATCGATTTGGACCGCATCGCCGCCCTCAGCGTACGTGGACTGGACTAGATCCGTGTGCGAACGTTTGGGGGTGGGGTGGACAGTAGAGCCTTTGTCTCGCTCCTCTGGGGGTCGGCGCTGAGTGCAGAACGTTTCTCACCATCAGAAGCCTCAGCGTACCGCGTCAACCCCCGTGCGCGTGGGTGGCTTTTCGTACTCATTCACAAGACGAGGTTTGGATATAAACAAAACTATTGGCAACAACAAAGGAAAGACGAAAAAAAAAGACGATGTCTGCACGAACGATACGTAGTTTGTGTTCGGCCAGTCGTCCGGATCAAGCCAGCAAATCAACGAATCAAGGTATCATGGCCTAGGACGGAGCGCTTCTCAGTATACGCTCCGACGCCCCCAACGCCCCCCTCCTGCTCTGCGCCTGGTAGTGCGGCTGCAGCATCTGCAGCAGAGGATGTCCGCGATGACATCGAATATGGTCACGATGACCTGACGAACACAGGTGAGAAGCACTTTGGAGGATCCCACCGAATCGGAGCGCACGTACCATGGTGATCCCGCTAACGATTGCCATGATTGCCTTAGCGATGGCCGATATGATGCCATTTATGGCAGAACCGATCGCAGAAAATACGGATCCCTGCGATTGGGGGGGTCAAGACGGGTCCTCGACTCAGATCCCGAAGACGACGTTGCTTACCATGTCGATGGATGGTGGGATGTATGATGCTTGGAAGCTTGATGAGTACGGGCTGAGCTGGGGTGGGTCCACTGAGCCACTGAGCGGGGTTTATATCCACTATCGATGGGTGATGACGTTTGCCATCGTCAGTGGCGCCTCCAACTGGTCTATTGCAAATTTCTGGATAATGCTCCCAGTCCCCGGCTCCTACGGAGTGAGGCAAGCCATTCCAAGCAAACGGACCTCACAGGTGGGAATGAATTATACAATGCTGTACATTCGTGTGCCTGTGGCTTGGCTTCCCTGCTGTTAACTGTTCGTTTCTCCGCAGCTCGTTTAGTCACAAGAGCATTGTTAATCCGATATATATGGGCTCTGGAAACTTGCAATTGGGGATCGCAAGTTCTGCGACTTGCTCAGACTGGTCGCATCGGTATGGACCAAGCCAGAACAAGTTAATCCAACCCACTAAGCTCTCTAGACTTGATACCTGCGCAGTATTGACACACCACGAGGCGTGTCGAGCCTCCATGCCAACGATACCAGACCAAGACGACCTCAACTTCCGTTTCCCAGCTAGAGAATGAAAGAGCGAAGCTTGCGCTCTCTATCGCAGGTCCCAACGACAGCCTCAGCTCGATGCGAGACCCTTTCTGACGGACACACGGCGACGGTGCGGGTCGTCACACCCTGAATCAAAACAAAAGCCATCCCAGCACGCCGATCCCCTCTTCCGAGGCTCGTCTCCACACCCGAAGCTCTACCGATACCCCCCCTCGGGCCCTTCACTCCCGCACCCTCCTTCGCCCAAGAACCCATCCAAGGCCGCATCGCACCAGAGCAAGACGCGATCCTCTACGCCATCATCGACAAGACACGCACCCCAACCCCAGGTGCGCCCCCCCTCCCACAGACTCCGCAGGCACGATCGGGTACCTAAACGCACCGCCTGCAAACCCGAGCCTCGTCGTCATTCTCCCGCCGTTCCAGCACACGCACGTCACGACGAACGCGGTTGGACGGCTCCTGCGGTATGCATTGGACTTGAGGCGCGTGCAATGGCGGACGAGGTGAACGAAGCTTCGATCAGAAGAGAGAGGCTGTGTTGAGGTGGGATAGGGTCCTTCATCAGGAAGGACAAAGCTTGGAATGGAGAGAAGATCCGAAACCTGGTACGCTTGGAAGGCATACGGTGATGCTGGCCATCTGCCGGGACGACTGGGAGGATGGGGCAAGGGAAAAAGTAGCACGACTGATGGATAGACGAGAGTGACCATGATTCATTCCCTACTCACATCAGTTTCCTGGGAGCTATCAGCTCCACCCGAGTCAGTATCGGAGCCGCACGTCAAGAGACTGTATCAATATCATTAACAATCGACGAGTTCGGTATCAAGATCCAAGATATCTCGCGGCTCCATAGTATTGAGATCATGATTCTATGACTCCCATGACGGGCAAATCTCATGAAACCCAGCCTCAAAATTCTGCCTATTTCGTCTTCTCGTTCCATCTATCAATCGGTCAGTGCCCAGAAGAACCAGAGCGACAAAACATGTTGCAAAAGGCGTGGCAGACTCACAGATCCATAAATAACTTCCAGAGCACTGAGAACATCAATCCTTGCAGACCATTGGTCAGGATCCGCGTCTTCAGGCCACGTCCAAACAAGCCCTTGACACCATCGGCAGCGATGATTGCACGTGCGGCATCCATGTACCCGATCCGCGTCGCATTGACTTGACGGTACGTCTTGAGCACCCGCAGCGAGTTGGAAATGCTATCAGAGGCTATCGATGCCACGAATCCGATGAATGCAGAGCGGAGGAGCTTCTCGCCAACTGTTGTAGGCAACGGGAGGTTCGCATCGAGGTAGTTGTATGTTCCGAACCACTAACAACACGTTATCACCAATCGATGGCGGCAGACGGAGAAGGTACGTACCGGATAGTGACCCACGAATGTAGCCGCAGCCGTTGCTAGAGCACCATACCAGAGGGTACCGACGCCATACTTCTTAACCTAGAGTGCGGTCAGCGGGAATGTGCATTCCTCGCAATCCCATCGCCTACCCTGGCTTTGAGCAGCGTGATACCCTCCTTTCCCTGCGTTTGCATTATCGTCTTGACGGTATCGACAGGTGTCAGAATCATCCTGAAGCACGCCGCAGCGACGCTCGCAAAGAGGGTCTTGACGAGCGTCGGGAGGTTCTTCGTGTAGGTGTTGCTCTGCAGGAGTGCGAGGATACCGGCGTTGGCTGCAGTATCACCGAAACGGGAGACAGGCCCTTGGATGAGTGCAGCTGAGATACCTTGGTAGTACCTCGTCCAGCCACCGTCGGCGTACAGCGTCTTGATCGCTTGGGTGGTAGCTGTCCCGTAGCGGTATTGGTAGTTCATCACTGTCCGAAGGGGCTACGGGATAATTGATAACAGTTCATGGCGTTCACGTTGTACACTTACCATGAGGGTCAGGACCTGGAGGACCATGGCTAGTTGTAGAAATATCAGCTGGGCTTGTCTCGAACCCCCAAGTTTTCGAGTGCCCACCTGCGGCACCGCTGAGGCCACCACCGAGAGCGCTCTTGAGGGCCTTGCCAAGGTCGAACTACCACGCGTCCCCCGTGAGTGACCCATGGATAAGAGGATCCCAGCAAGAACCATACCTCGACATCGCCTGCATCGATGAAACCCTTTATGAGAGTGACCAATGCAGCGAAAGCTAGCAACACAATGACACCCTGGAACGCTATCACCGACCAAGGACTTTTCTGCGGAGTGTCATTGGCTGCGGGTACAAGATTCTCTTCGTCATTGCTGTTGCTGCCTGCAGAGTCTTGCAGAGGTTCATCGTGATAGCTGGGTGGTTTTGAGGTGGCCAGCAAAGGCTGCACCTCGTGGTTGTTGGTCCCAGTAGACATGGGGTATCGGTGAGAACTTCAAGTTGGGAGAGCGAGCCGCAGGACCAGCTACGAAGCGCCTTTGCCATAGCGCCTTAACTCAGTTTGCTGACGAATAGCCCAGGCCCCAGGGCATGCCATAAAGCAACGTTTACCACAATACAATTGGCGGGTAAAGATAACTTCGTCCTTCAAGTTGAACTTGGACGCACTTGATGCAGATGCACGCCAGTGACATCGTAGCCAAACAATTGTCCCTGTCAGAGATCAGCTCCACCAGCGATGTGAGACAGAAGCCTGAGTACTAGTGATAGTCTCTCGGAGTCGTTCTCATATTGCATTCAGACAAAGCTACCGATACCAGTCGAACGTGGCGTTTCTTGGATTCGTCAGGGCCCCTGATGATGGCGTTGACGATGAATGTCCAGAAGGAATCGTGGCAATTATTATGTAGAGTAACTACTTGGATACGACTTGACGAGTGCATCGCTACTATGTAAATGACTTGGACTAGTGATCTGCGCCATGTGGTCCAGGGGCAACAAATGACCTGCCTCGGTATCTCAAGATCTTGACAATTGTGACTTGGACCCTCTCAATTCCAGTCGTCGGATTCAAGTACCTGACCACTGCAGAGGATGTCTTGTTGAGATCAGGAGCTGAAATCAATGATTTGAACTGCTGGGCCAACTCGCGGAACGTTGATCACAACTCGACGACTTAGGGTCGCGGTGTGGGTCATCACATGCATCACACTTGGCACACCGTTCAACTGAGATGAGGCGGCAGCTTGATCGGCAAAATTTTAGGTCCAATATTTTTTTATTTAAGGGGTGTCTGTCTCGACTAATCTATTCTCCCTCTCGACCCCCGCAGTGTACCACTTGTCCTTATCTTCTGCTCCCCATAATGGTCCAAATCACTCCTCTTCTTTATGCTCTTTCTGTAGCTAGCCAAGGTGCGGCCCAGTTTCATCAATCCTTCACGTTTGTTTCTTGACGCGCTACTCCTGGTCTTCAGTCGCACCCCGGGATACCTCTCCTAACGGGCTTGTCGTTCGTCAGACCTTTGACCCCAGCTCTCTTCCCGCTGCATGTCAGGCCCCTTGCGAGGTCATCAACACCATGACAGTAAGATCAATTATCCTCTCCCGCTTCACCCCCTCAACGTCCTTGCCTATCAATGTAGAACTGCGGCAGTAGCATCACCTGCATCTGTGCCACGGCCGTGGGCACCGAGCTCCAGCAATGCATGAGCTGCCTCGCCTCCGCTGAGCCCAGCGCCGCGAGCGAGGCTCAGTCAGCCCTCGACAGCTGGAACGAAGCTTGTGGCGGTACCTTCTCTGTGTGTAGCCCTCCTTCCTCTTCGGGGTACAAGTAACCAACGTTTCCTTGCTTTGGAATCACAGCTCAGCGGTGGATCCACCTCTGGCGGCTCAACTACTACTGGTGGCGCCTCTGGTGGATCATCTGGCGGAACTGGTGCCACCACCACCAGCGCATCCACCCCAACGACAAGCAGCACCACCACCGGGGGTAGCTCCTCTACGAACCCACTGGGTAGTGGAACAAACACTGGTGGTGCTATGGGCCTCAAAGCAGCTGGCGTTACCGTTGGTATCGCAGCTGCCTTTTTCGGTGCACTCATGGTTCTCTGAGTTCGAGCTTGTCGCGAAAAGGCGACCAGACATCAAATCACTGGTCGTCGTCGTTGGGGATATACAACCCATCGAAATCCCTCTCGGTCATGCGTCCTGCCATGTCCACTCTTTGATACTTCACCTGTTATGTACTCTACTTCCGCTCGTGCAGACTTCAAATAGTATTGCCATAGGCATTCCACTCGTTTATCACTTGGTGTGTGCAAGACGTGTGTCGGGAAGATGTGCCAAGAAATTTCAATTCCTGATCAGCTCATGGATACCGTCGCCACCCCATAGTCACATCGCCAACGATCAATTAATATGACGAGAAGATGTGTTCCCTTGAACAAGCCAGATGATAGAGTTGCGGGCTCACGTTGCCTCATGACTCATGATGGTGATCTCTTGCTCTGTGCCTAAGTTATGCAACCTGTGTCCTCCACCCCGCCCTGTGGCGCGGTTATGACATTAGCCCCTGCCACCCGTCGTCGGAAGGCACCAGCACAATATCTGGCTACGGACGTGAATGAGGGAGCGCCCTGTCCCTCCAAATCCATTGCTGGACCCCGATCACATTCAAGATCGAGGGATCCATCGATATGATCGTCGAGCCAGGCTGCGCCCGTCAAGACCACGATCAGGAATTGGGTCCGACAAAACCAATGGAGGGCATGGCCCGAACGACCAGAAGACAGCCACCTCCCCCTTGGAAGACTTTTGTCCTCGATGGCAGCGCTTTTCCCCTCCGATGCGGGGTTCGTCAGCCCGGGTCGGTAGAAGGGCCCCCCGGCGCGAATGATATAATTGCCATCAGCATAACTCGAAGCGTGTCTGCCACGGCACGTACCCTCTGGTCCATTTGTGGTAAGTAGTAGTCAACAAGAAGTAGCAGCAGCAGGGTCGCTGTGGAAGGCAGCGCACACCGCCTCGACGCTGTTGCCCATTGGAATTACAATCGCAGCGGGGTTGGCATCGTTGAGAGCATTCTTCGTCTCCAAACAAATCCACGCTGTACACGTCCATTGAACTTGGGATGCGTTGCCATGATATTGCTGGTGATGGTGGTGGTCAAGCGGTTCTAGTCGCGTAAGCTGTCCAAGACACGGTCGGAGGTTACCAAGACTCTCCAGCATGATCACCAAACGGACCACACCTATAGCCAGCATGCCGTAAGCGGTAGCTGCTGTTGCATCCATCCTGACGGCAAGGAAAAAGGTGCTCGGGGCACTGACCAGAGCAAGGGATGGCAACACGCCACGTTATCTCCTGAGCCTGACTCGAGAATTGGAAATCCCATGCGACTGCGTGCAGTCTGCCCCGAAAACCATCCAAACACTCGCCAATTAATGCCCAAAGACCGTACTTGGCATCAAATCGTCCACCCCCCCCAACTCATGCCCTAACCCACTCACTGATTCCACCCACCAATTTCTTTTACGACTGACCAACGTGGGAGAACGAGTCCCAGCGCCTGCCTGCATAGCTTGCATTTGTGACGAACTGGGGCCCGGATCTCTGATTCGCCCTGTGGCACCAAAGCGTCCCTCTCGTACGAGATATGGGGACATTCAGCGGCCAGTGGCTTGTGCCCCCAGAAGAAAGAAAGAAAGAAAGAAAAAACATCGCAAAGCGCTTAGAGTTGCCATGGCGAGGGCGTCGATTTCGAGAAGGCGTGACGGCAAGACGATCCATGCCACGAACAACAATCCGAAGAGCATTCAAACCAGGAAAGTCGGAAAGTCGGAAAGTCGGAAAGCCGGAAAGTCGGAGGCGAACATCTGAAAAGGAGCGGGGGCGGACCTGGGGATCGATCCGTAGCCCGAGGGCAACCTGCGAGCCATCGATCGATCTCAGCGTTCAGTCCGCAGGAAGTGCCAGATCATGCCATGATCTCGAATCTCGTGGGTTTCGGCCACCACTTGGAACACAAATCGGTCATGCGAACATCGCCTGATGGACTTTCTGTGGGCGCAGATTGAGCGCTCCCTTAGAGTCGGGCACCGATAGACCCTCGAGATCGCGTGTTCGTGACAGTCGTGCATCTCTGCGCGTGCATGCGTGCATTATTACCTCCGCCACTGTACTATCACGAAGCCCAGCTTGCTGCCCGCTGAGATGGACACAATCCAAGACCATGCTGTGTGGGGTAATCATATCAACGCGTGCATATAAACACGAGGTGGGAACAAATATATATGAAAAAATATAACGCCATGGTACAGATATCCAACTAGATAACTTCCGAACGCTCACATATAGAAGTAGTCAAGTCTCAACAAGTGCAGCAGAGACGTATGTTCAAAAATCGTGACACAAAAACAACAGATATTACGGTGCTAGATGTACAAGGATACTTGGACGTGATGGGACGGAGAGAGGATATTAAAGGGAGAACCAAGACTGGGTATACCAACAAGTCACACAGGGAAACGATGCCAAGGTGTGGAATTCCTATGGGGCCATGAGTGCTTGAGGTCTGTGGAGTAGGTGGTGTTGCTTGGCAAGCTGAGCACGTTCGCGAGCGAGCTTGTTGATCGAGTTCAAGAGGTCCCCCCGCCGCAATGGTTCTGTACACAGATGAGTAATCAAGTCTTGGCAAAGCAAGGAGAGCTGGTACGCACTGGTGATGTGGTCGTCCATGCCGGCCTGCAGGCATCGTTCACGGTCACCAATCACTGAGAAATTGTCAGATTTTCCTTCATATCAGAGAAAAACTAAATTGACTCACTGGCGTGGGCAGTGAGTGCAATAATTGGCGTCCGTAGCAGAGCTTTGTGCATCTCAAAGGCGCGTATGAGCTCAGTAGCCTCCATTCCTCCCATAAACGGCATCGAAACGTCCATCTAAGACAAAGTGTAAATGGGCAGGTAAACGAATACCAAATGACTCACAAGAATGATATCAAATGGCTTAACCTGCTGCACTCGCGCCTTGAACGCATCCACAGCCAAGCTACCGTTCTCCGCAATCTCAACCGAGTGACCATACTTCTCCAGGATCTTCACTGCCAACTTCTGGTTGACCATGTTATCCTCTGCTAACAGAATATCGAAGACGATGTCATTTGGTGCGGCAACGGGGGATACAGTATTCGACTCCAGGGCTGAAATTAGTGCGGATGCAAGATCTTGCGCCGTTACAGGTGTGGTCACTTGAGAACTTATACTGTTATCTAAGCACCACTTGACTGAAGAAACAGCGCCCAGTTAAAATGATGTCATCTTGGGGGACATAGTGACACTTACGATTGAGTCTGGGCATAGAGGGTGCCAACAAGACAATCGGGATGTACCGCAGGTGTTCGTATTCTCTTATACTCTCAGTCTGTACAACACGAGGTCAGCACATCAGTGCCTGCAAGGGCGATACGAAAGGAAATTGCACTGCATACCATTGTGAGAGAATCTACCACGATAGTGTCGAAGTGCGGACAACGTTCTTTGTCTGAAATGTCTACGATGTCGCGGGAGGTGTACGCCTTAAGACCGAGTTCTTGGATTCTGTAAACGACATCCGTGGTATCGCCTAGCGTATCGACAAACATGATCGCACGTCTCTGGAATGGTTGCATCTTCTGCAGGGTGTTGTCCATCGAGCTTTGACTGATTTGGGACGTGATTGTGAAGAAAAACTTGCTTCCCTTCGCAACCTCACTCTCAACCCACATATTCCCCTGCATGAGGTTAACGAGGCGTTTTGAAATCGACAAACCTAGACCGGTTCCACCGTATTCCTGTGGAACCGCATCACAGTCATTGACTTATGGGTCAAGAAGCGATGGCAAGATATGACACGCACTCGTGTTGTAGACCCATCTGCCTGGCAGAACGTGTCGAATATGAGATTGAGCTTGTCTTTTGCAATACCGATGCCCGTATCCGTCACGCAGAATTCGAGGGTGACACTCTGATCGTCCAGCGCCAGCAGCCGCGTGCTAAGGGCGACATGTCCCTTGCGCGTTATTTTCGAGGGTGTAAACTTAATTGCATTGCCAACGAGGTTGGTGATGACCTGGCGTAATCGAAGAGAATCACCAATCAACTGGTCTGGAATGTCCGGGTCCACATCGTAGGTGAGGTCCAGATTGTTCTGTGATGCGCGAACAACGAGGGTCTTGAGAATGCCGAAGACTGTTTGGCGAAGGGAATAGGAGACGGCTTCCATGGTCATACGACCAGCCTCAACTGCAGGCACGTGTGAGATTAGAAAGATAGCAACGTGTTTGAACCTACTCTTCGAGATATCCAATATATCATCAATGATTAGTAATAACGAGCGAGCCAACGAATGGACTAATAGCAAGCTCTCTCGTTGTGACCTGTTCAAATCCGAGTCGAGAGTCAATTCCGTCATGCCTATGATACCGTTCATCGGCGTTCTGCACTACCGTGAGCAAACCGCTCTGCTGAAATGAACCCCGACTACGCACCTGATCTCGTGGGACATGTTCGCCAGGAACTCCGACTTTGATCTGTTCGCCAACTCGGCAGCTTCCCTCGCAGCAGTGTTCTTCTGGATAGAATCACGCAAGTTGAAGACCATCTGATTGATCTGGGTCTTCAAAGAGTCCATCTCTCCGCTAGCCTCGACTGTGATGAAACGAGTGAAGTCGCCGTCCATGGCTGCCGCCGAGATCTGGGCGAAACCACGCACTTGCGTGGTCAAGTTCCCGGCCATGGTGTTGACAGACATTCTGTATTGCAAATAATCAAGCGTGAGTTAATCGATGAGCGCGCAACAGTGAGAGGCGTCGGCGTACGTGATTTCTTGCCAGATACCCTGAACATTACCGACTTCGGCTTGTACGCCCAACTTTCCTTCCGTGCCGACTTCGAACGCGACCTTCTTGACTTCTTTGGCGAAGATAGCCAATTGGGCAATCATATCGTTGATAGTGTTGACCAAGCTTAGCATTTCGCCAGAGACGGAGACACCCGTGATTTGTTGCGTCAAATCTCCGCGGGCGACAGCAGTCTTTCGGAAAAGTTAGGTCGAGCGGGAGATGTATGAGTAACTATCCCCTACCGTTGCAACGGCAATGGTCCGCACTTGTAAGGTCAACTATGACGTGTGCATTAGGAGGGCATCAGGATAGAAGCGATGTCTACCACTTACGTTAGCAGCCATGACGTTCACATTGTCCGTCAAGTCCTACGACAACCCTCGTCAGTAACTTTTACCCCCCATGGGCGCATCCACCTACCTTCCAGGTACCGCCGACATTTGTTACGCGGGCCTGACCACCCAAACGCCCCTCCGTTCCGACTTCTCTGGCGACACGAGTGACCTCGTCAGCGAATAAGCTCAAACTTTCGGTCATGCCGTTCACGGTCTCTTTCAATTCCTTGATTTCACCCCGTACATCGACCTCGATCTTCCTCGTCAAGTCACCAGCCGCGACGGCCTTTGTGACTTCAGCGATAGAACGCACTTGGTTGGTCAAGTTCATGGCCATTAAGTTGACGTTGTCTGTCAGGACCTGCCCGTAGAAATGACAGATTCAAGTTTTAGAATACGGATATATAGAGTGACGACGAACCTTCCACATTCCCTGCACATCAGGAACATAAGCTTGACCTCCCAAGATGCCCTCCGTCCCGACTTCTAATGACACGCGTGTGACTTCGTTGGCGAGCGTCGACAATTGTGCAACCATGGAATTGACAGTCATCTTCAAATCAAGCATTTCTCCTTGCACGTCCACGTTGACGACTTTATTCAAATCACCCAATGCAACAGCTTTTGTGACTTCGGAGATGGACCGCACTTGGTCGGTCAAATTGCTAGCCATTTTCTGGATGGAAAATGTAGTTTTGTCAGCATTGACCCGTGATGGGAGAGCACAGGGAGGTCTCACGTTGACGTTGCGCGTCAAATCAGCCCAGGTTCCCTGTACACCTTCGACGCGAGCCTGGCCGCCCAATATACCTTGAGTACCGACCTCCAACGCGACACGAGTGACTTCGGATGCGAACGCGCTCAACTGGTCCACCATAGAGTTGACAGTGCTTTTCAAAGTTGACATCTCGCCCTCGACTTGGATCTCGATCTTCTGGGTCAAATCGCCTTTTGCGACGGCAGTCGTCACCTTGGCAATCGATCGCACTTGGTCCGTCAAGCTTGAACACATCCGATTGACCTGCGATGAGATCAGCACCGTTCATCTTCTCATCACGCCGACAAAACACCGGTGCTTACATTGCGAACCAATTCATACCAAACACCCTCAACGTCCGGAACATGCGCTTGACCACCCAATTTTCCTTGAGAACCAACTTCCAAAGTGACACGAGTGACTTCCGCGGCCAGCGCTCGAAGTCGGATGACCATTCCATTGACAGTGTTTTTCAAATCCAGTATTTCACCGCGAGCGTCGACGTCGATTTGCTTGGACAAGTCGCCCAAGGCGACAGCTTTCGTGACTTTGGCGATGCTCCGTACTTGGTTCGTCAAATTGGCAGCCAATTTGTTAACAACGCCTGTCAATTCTCGCCATGTTCCTTCGACGTCCAAAACAAGAGCTTGACCACCCAATTTGCTACAAAGGCATTCAGAATGCAGCGAACGACCCACACGAGAGATAACATACCCTTCTGTACCGACTTCTTGACTGACACGAGTGACCTCCTTTGCGAATTGACCTAGTTTATCGACCTAGGGTTTGCAAGGGGTGAGCGTATCGATCAGTTTGGTGATACTTTTGAACGCTACCATAGTGTTGATGACATCCTTGAGCTGAACCATGACCACACCCTGGACGTGAACCGTGATCTTCTGTGACAGATCACCTCGAGCGACGGCATTGCAAACACGAGCAACATCCTGGACTTGTGCCTTGAGCAAACGGAGTTCCTCGACAGCGCTCATGCCGCTTTCGAACGCAGCAGCGGCGAGAGGGCCAGGAGGAACGACGAGGGGAGATCCGGAAGACGAACCGCCGAAGCCAGCGTTGATCCGACTCATGGTCATCGTATCTGTGATGGTCTTGCCGCAGGTGGGGCAAGTCATACAGTCGAGGTGGCTAGTCGCAGGCGCCGAGTTTGAAGATCCGCTGGAAACCGTACGTGGAAGTTTAGATGGGTCGATGTGGATAGGAATGTCAGCGAGAGACAAAGACATGTTCTGGACGCGAGAGTTGGGCGGTCTAGCAGTCGGTGCAAAATCAGCATCGACCGTTGCGTCTCCTGCCAACATCTGGATATCCACGTCGGCGCTGCTGGTCATGGAATCGGGCTTGGTTGAGAAGAAACCGCCCGTTGTGCCGTTGGCGAACTTGGCGATGTTCACTGTGCTATGCTGTACGAGGGAAGAGAAAGTGTGCTTATGATAAGACGAAGAGGATGGTATGGGAGCAGTGTCGCCTACGCTGCGCCTTTTCTTTGTCTCTGGCCCATTACTCTGCCAACACTCCGAGGTCTTTATGGAGGCTAGGGCCTCCTCTGCAGTGTACATTCTTCTGGCGACAGCAGAGAGGGAGCGAAGGATGGAATCTATCTGCCAATTACTTGGGCCATCGTAACGGGGCGGGGGGGTAGACATTGGACATAGCTCGTAGGTCGAAAGAAGAGCAATCAGATGTGTGTGAAACGGGTCATTGAGAGCACGATTATAATCATTTATCGAGCTCATCGTCGGATACGATGACGAGGCAGGATGGTGGTGGTAGTGAAGAAGGGAGGGCCCGGGGAGAGAAAGACGTCAAATGGCGGGTGAGGGAAACAGGAAGCAGCAGATCGACCCAATTACGAGTTTCTGCTCCAACTATCTCAAATCAATAATCCAGCTCCGCTACATATACGTATCATCCTGTCCCGTCATTTCCTCCGAGCCAGCCACATGCTGAATCTTGTAATCATCACTACCCTCTTACCAGCGGTGCCCCCGGCTGAGGAAATACAGCAAACATGCGGACCCCCTCAGGCTCCTTACAGGCTGCTTCAGGCCTCTCTTCATCCAGTCGCCCAAGCGTCTGCTACGCCGGCGCGATACCCTGTGATAGCTCAAGCCCGTCTTCTTAATGAAATCATCGTGGCAGGTTAAAAACGTCCGATAGTTACATATTCGGCACTCCATGGTCGATAGTTTACAAGGCCTCAACAACACGACTCACTTCACTTGAACTTCCACAACCTTTGATGCCTTTCCGTCACTCCAGAAACCTAGATATAGACGGGCAGTGTGGGGTTGAGTCCCAGCCAGTCAATCCCTTCGACGAAATCCTTGTCATCAATCAAGAAGTCCTGGGGTATTGCCATGAGTTTGCGATCGATGCCCCACAACCACAGAAGCTACTAACCAATGGACATTCAACGAGTGAACCCTTGACCTGAGAAAGACGGTCCTTGAGGCGGCTCAACGGAACGTCGGGCGCAACGTGCCCGGTCTTCACTTTTGGTACGTAGGTCTGCAAAATCGTCAAGTTGGTTTTAGACGGCAACACGATGCACACCGAGCCATCGATGGCACAACACGCACCTCGTATCCTGCCCACGATCGGACGAGATTAGTGGGCACAGGTCGGAACAGCTCTGTGAATATCTCCCTGTTCTTCCGCGCGGTGTTGTACAGCAAATCGAGGGTCTCGTCCGCAAGGGGATCAGCTACAGCAACATCTTCGGGCAGGTAAGTCTCGTCATCGTTAGGTTCTGGCGCTGGCTGCATGAACGAGGTTGCCCGGTGGTGGCCAGTTGTCACGTTCTGTGGCTGGATGAGGCCAAGATGCTCTGAGATTTCATAAGCCCGATGAATGGTAGGATAGTAGGGTCTTACCCCTAAACAACTTCCGTCTCAGAGAAGCAGCAAAGCGGCCCGCCATGTAGGTATTTCCGTCCATTGTAGTCCTTATCATGTCGTCGTCTTCTACAACGAGCGCGATTTCAGAGTCACCGTCACCCTACAGACGATGAGTACGTCCACACAGATGGAAGAGCCTCTGAAGCGCTTACCTTCTGACTGCGATCATTCAGGTTCGCAGATCCCATCTATGCCCACGTCCAGTCAGTCACAAAAATGAGGGTGATATCGACTGGTACTTACGATAACACGTCTGTCGTCCACAATCATGACCTTGCTGTGGATATAAAGAAGTTCTGAGACGTAACTGTTCATCCAGACAAGATCTCGCATCAGCCAACCCACTCCACAAGAAGAAGAAGAAGAAACAAAACGCGAAACCACTGACGAATTCAACTCCTCCGCCTCCGATCCCATCCACAGCTCGTCACGCAGATCTGTCTCATCTTGTAACGCATGCTGTGATACCGAATCCGCCACCATCTCGTCTCCTCTGATGGCATCCGAGCCTGACTCAAACTGCGCAACGATCTGTCTGGCAGCATCATACGATTCGGGCAGAGGTATCTTCTCCTGCTTCATGGGGGTCTGGTCGGACACCACAAGGCCTTCTGTCGTCTCTTGCGGGATTTTGACGAAGACTTCCCGAGGAACATCTTGCCCAAGGTGGTTTCTGCCTAACCATTGGCGGGCTTGGGCGATCTGGGCCTCGTGGAATGTCACACCGGAATTCTGCTCCATCTGCGCAATCAGCGTCTCTGTTACGTGAGGCGACCATCAGCACTCAGAAAACCCGACAAAAAAGAAGTAAAATTGATGGAACTAACTCAGTGGGGCATTGATGCGATCATACGAACGTAGGTGGAAGAATCGGATGTAGTCAAGGCTGACGGTGAATCAGGTCATATCAGTCGTGGCCGAGGAAGAAAGGATTCCAGTGACCCACGGCTCGTATCCAGCTTTACGGATCTCCTCATAGATACTGTGTCCGCCCCTGTTGATCGTACGGTACTGTGCTGCCATGATCGTCTTCAATGCCGTCTCACTCTTTACATTGCCCGCAAATCCTGGAAGCTCGGGGATAACCACCACAACCTATATCCAGTGGTCCCTCCTGAATCAGCGCCTGTAGAACACTCCCCTTGTACACTGCGCTGACCTTGAACTTTTTTCCAGCTTTGGCGGCGTCGACGATCCGTTCTACAAGGGCCCTAGCAATCTTATTCTTGACTGGCCCATCGGTCTGAGTGCTCGATATGCTTGATGCAGCAACAGGTGAGAAATGAGAGGCTGTATCGTAAGTCCAGAGAAAACGGTGCTTACAAGAACTGATTCTCTATCGATGAAGCATTAATTAAGCCCGAAATTGCGAGGATTACAAAAACCGGAACTTACCGATGTAGATAAAATGGTTCGCCTCGCGGATCAGCTGTATATCTGGTAGTAACATAATCGTGTCAGACCACCCCACCACCACATGGGATGGGCGTGAATAGCAGGGAAATAACGAGGCTAGGGCGTACAAGCATTTTGGATGCTATGCTCTGTAAGGACACCGTGGCTCCAGTCTGATACGCTGCGAACTGCCTGGACGCGGCATGTTCCGTGCGGAGGGGACGCGTAGGGGGGTTCCACCTCGTCACCGTGGTGGAGGTGGAAGCGCTGCCTGAACCTCCTGCCCATTTGGTGCCATTGTTCGCGGTGAGGGTGACCTGAAACGATGTGCAGGGTAAGGACACAATCAAGCGTGAGTTATAGGGGTAATACCCACCAACGACAGCCTCATTTGGGGCAACCTCAATATTGTGGGGAAGCGCAAGCCAATCAAACACACTAGGATAGGGGTTATAGGGGTCAGGAAGAAACGAGAGTTGGTACACCTTACTCATCATTACGGTACTGGAGCGAGAAAGGAATGAGCGTACGCTTGTATGATAGTAAATATAACTCATACCTTGCGACGTTTGACCTCGTTCCAGCGCTCCACGAAGTGCTGACAAATATCAAGCACCACAGGACCACAGATAGTCATATGGACCTATAAAGCCGATTTTAAGCCGGCCACTCTTCTAGTAAAGGAATAACTCACATCGTGCCAGGGCATCCTCGGAGTCTCTAGAATAGAAACTGCGTTGCTGATGTAGTTGCCCACATCCTGGAAGTCGAGGAGACGTGCATTGTTGTAATCTTGCCCGGGGAAGAGCGTACGAGCGAAGTTGGTCGGATGAACGTCAGCCAAAGGATGATTGTGGGTGTCCCAGCGCCCGAAGCACAAGTCTAGTCCTCCGATGCATGCGCGGTGATTGTCGACGACAACAACCTGGATGTAACGCGGATGAAAGCGTGTCCCAAAAATCATCACAAAATTGAAACCTTCTCGTGGTGGGACCAAAATTCGACGGTATCTAAGGAGGTAAATGAGAATGTACAGCGGACGCAGGTTTCGAAAGGCGTACCCTTGCTGCCAATATGGTCAGGGTGGCGCATACAAGTAATGTTAGGATGAAGTGCTTCCAAGGCAGCCTGTCGTTTTCGTCAGGAGTCACGCTCGACGTAAGCACGCTCTGCTACTTACCTTCGTATGCTTTGAACTCATCGACATGGTTTGGGTCACTTCCTTGTAAACTATGACATAGATCCTCACGCCTTCCTGGGCCTTGCGCTGCAAAAGCTTATCCAGACGCCATTTCTCGTTCTCAGAAGGGGGACGGCTGGTAGGCAGCATCAACATGTAAGCCCATCGCACGAATCGGGGGCACGTACCGAAGGTATAGCTCCGGTGTGAGCCACCAATCCTGCAGACTACATTAGCGCGAACCGCACAAATAAATCCGGAAGGATACAGACTAAGATGAAGATCACATCTTTGGCGCTCTCGAGCATCTCGGAAAGAGCCCACATGTAATCGTGGCCATCAATATGCCTGCCAAGCCACAGAAATAGAAGAATCAACGACCAGCCCCTATCAATTGATGCGGCGAGCAACGCCCAAAAATGAAGACCAATGCGTACCATTTAACAGCGTTTTCCGCCCTCTGACCAGCGAAACTCTCGAATCTATGACTAGCGTTGATCTTTGCTCGGATCTCATCGTTGAGCCTCTCCTCAGGGGTGTCGTGACGGTCTAGACATTCACACAAACAAATGGTATGATCAGATCTAACCTGCCTGAATGAACCAAGCAGCTATCAACACTAACGATCAGGGTTCAGAATACCTATCGCAAGGCCAAACATGGAGAAAGGTGATACGGTCAGATAAGTCTGGTTGTTGGGTGCAAGGAGCTGGCGTACCGACGATCTGATTGCGGGTGCGTTCAATGCCTTCTGGGAGACGTTCAGCGTAATTGAAGACTTTATCCAAGAAATCCATGGTGATGGTTTCGATGCAAGATTTAGCCAGGAGGCGAGTAGGAGACCATAAACATCGTGCTTATCAGCACCACAAGTCCCGTGCGAAAATCTATGTTTCATGTTTGTGATTTGCTATGTAGTACTGAGTATCTACTGCCCAATACCAGAGGTAGTTGTCAGGCACGCAGCGCTCGCCAAAATTTGAGGTCCCAGAGGCTTGTTGCAAAACCTAGTGCACGAAATTGCGGTCGCATGCGAGTGCAGGAGCGGTGAGCCAACACAACAGATATCTCCAGCCACTAAACCAGATAGATCCTTCGCCAGGCAACACGATGGAGTCCACGGATGCATCACGATGAAATAACCCTGAACGGATCTGAACCCCCACTTTCCAAACCCACCAACACAGCCTGTCGAACCGCGCCCAGATACTCGGCCAATCTCCGGCCATCTGGTTGGAGGAAATCGTCGTAGAGCTTGTATCGCGCATCCGCAACGATATTGACCAGTTCGAGTGCGATTTTGAGGTTTCTGTGCGATCAATGTGGTGAGGGGGTGGTGTTTTTGGAGCTTGGAAATACGGACGAACCCTGGTATGTGCCCCCTGGAGGAGAACAGCATGACGTGCAGGCGGAGAATGAGCTCGGGTATGTAAATCTGCCGAATGCGTGACATTTCACGGCGGCGACCATCTGCCCACCCACCCAATGTGAGAGGAAAGTACACCAAACAATGGAGGCCACGCACCGCCGTTACTGCTTTGCTCTGGGAGCATCCAGTCGTGAGTAAGCAACTTTACGATAGACTTGTATGCTTCGCCAATCAGGCCCTGTGGAGGAAAACGTCAATCCAGCCTGGGCAGTGGTACCGCCAGTCTGCAAACCTTGTAATCATTCAACCAAGCTAACCGCGTGTCCTTGTTCATCAAAGATACCTCCAATGATTGGCATTGTGTCACCCGCTCGAGAAGTTCCCAGACATTGAAGAATTGTCTATAATGGAGATACTCAGTTGCAAGATCTTCAGGTTCATCGATGGAGGCTAATTCGTGGGGTAGCAGGTCAAAGAGGCTGTGTGCCAGCGCGACACGTCCAGAGCCTTGCTACGCCGTGAGCGATCAATGATAAATGTCAGTAGACGAGACCATACTGAGGAAGTATCGCAAGATAACGGTGGCCTGTTCGAGCGCGGTGTCGTACGTCGCCTCCATAAAGGTCGTCCATTCTATTGAACGTAGCAGCAACATTTCTTCGTCCGAGGGTGGAGTCTGCAATGCTATAATCGAAGGAAGAGGGCCCTTCAACGGTGGCAGAAGCTGCGAATAAAAGTTCAGCACGCATCTTCTAGTAAAACTGTAACACGTCACAAACCTCGAAGGCCTTTTCAATCGTTCGCTCAGCAGTGACCACGGCAACGCGATGCACGTCGAGACCATGCTCGCGTGCACGCGCCAGTGCCAGTTTTCGCTCCTTGATATCAGCAGAAAGATCAAGGGAAGTTAGGAACATGGCATAACGCTCCACTGCGTTATCTCCTAATGCACCAGCGTACATGGCAATGAGGTCTCTTTGGCCAGCACCCTAGATACCATTGAATCTGTGGAACTTTCATTCAGATTTTGGGAACTGGTGCTGACCTCGAGCACTTGGAGATATGCCTCCAGGATCACCTGAGTGGCTAACGGAGGCACCAAAACGTCAATCATTTGCAGGAAGAGACACAAATGAGCGAAGAAGCGCGTCATTGTGGGATATCTGCCATACGGATGAACGATCTTTCTCGGCAGGTTGAAGAAACAGACCCACTCTGACGATTCTGGATCATATACCCCATCCCTCAACCCTACTGCAAACGTCTCCAAGAGTGGGTGTGCACGATTGAGGATAATAGCCAACTGGGAGACATGGAAGGCATTGTCGGCCGGAGGACTGCAAAGGTTTTACAGACTCGACACGAGGTCCAAAAGGAAGCCAAGCTGAGATCTTACCCATCATCAACGTTCACTCCGCCGAGGGTCTCGAGCGCGGCTGTTGCTTCCTTCTCCCACTCTTCCTCCTCTGCCTCGTCCTCGTCCTCGATGGGTACCTCTTTGAGTGTCTCCAACCCGCCCTCCCAGTACCCTCCTCCCAACTTGATCATTTCAGCAGTTTGCTTCTCTTCGCAAAGTATGCTTATTTGGGCCCAAAGATGATCTTCCCATGTCCTACATGCAGACTTGAGAACGTTGAATGTTTGAGGGGTGGGCGAAAGTGCGGCGTATAATACTCGCTCGGAGTCGGCGAGGCTAGGCTATGAAAATACGAGTCAAGAAAAACAAGACTGAAGACCGAAACTGCTTACGTTCAAAGCAGCTTTTGCACAAGTGGATTTCCATAGTCGCCGACGTCGGTTCCCTTGCCAGCCCTCTGCATCGTCCACATCTTCAAAACCGTCCTCGTGTGGTTCGTTGGCTTCGTGAAATATTAGTAAGAGGTGATTCCATCCATCGAGCCAAGGATGTCTGGATGAACCTACCGATCGCTCTCCACTGGAATAGCAACGACCCGCGGATGCTCGCAGCCCGCCAGGGCTGGTGAGCTTTTCGACAAAGTTCAACGGCTTCATCCAGTCTCCCAGCTCGTACAAACGAGTAAAGAGCTTGAGTCAACGTTTTCTCAAAGCCCTTCGAATTGCAGTCAGTCAGTCTCGGATACCTTAAATTGGGGCACACAGTGTTTGCTCACCGCGTCATCAGCAGCCAAGGACCTTCCATCCCCTCTATTCACAGCGTCAGGATCAAACTCCGTTACAAGTCCATTTCTAGGCCCAATCCCAGTCCGTAACGCTTGCATCACGTTATGCTTTGTGAATTTCCAGTATCCAGTTGTGGCTTCTGGATGTTGGGGTTGCGATGCCGTTTCATGGAGCCACTCCCGTACTATGACGAGCTCTGTGAGGAGCGGCGATGCATGCATGATGGCTTGTGCAAGGGTCAGCGTTGGGGTGAATGGATTCTGCGCAAGGACGGTTCGAGGATGTGGGTAGGGCTCAGACTCAGTTTTTCGTTCGCTGAAAAGGGGTCAAGTTCGTGGAACGGTCAAAGGACACGTCGACTCACGGCATGAGAGCCTGTAGTAGGCCCCAGGTGTTTGCTTCCATTCGTAGGGCCTCTAATTCGACTTGGGATACATCCGAAGTGGCGTTTCGTTCCAATTCTTCGATACTGTGGTTGGATCATCGCGGTGGGCCACTGGCGCCAACGATACCGGTAAAACCAGACTCACTGATCGCGGCATAGTTGTCTGAGCCTAGGTGCAAACCCTGACACTGGGTCTAGGAGAGCTGGGAGGTCATCTTTCATGCCTTGACATGCGGTCAGGACTTCAGCACATGATGTGTACAGGGATTCGGACATGTTCGTGGTGGATTTAATGGGAAATGGGCAGTTCAAACAACGGGTAGCATGGAATAACGCTGAGTCAGAGAAGCTTAGATGAGCCTGTGTCAAATCGACGTGTTTCACAGGTTGCACGACAACTTATGAGCGTCTGACGTTTACCAAATAGTAAATACGATTCGACTGCACTGCCTCAAGGTCACGTCCAGTTCAGATCAAACTTGAGCGCTGAGTAGTACCAGTAATGGCATCTATGATTCAACCGGTTCAGGGACACAGGTACTGATACAAGGAGTTGATACACGACTTGAATGCCAACTGAACATCAAGAGGGGAGATAGAATGTCAATGCGTGGTGGATATGTAGACAGCTTAGTGAACAGTGCATCCAACACGGAAAGGAAGACGAGAATGGAGGGAGAACGAGAAACGAGAGTGTGACTGTGAACAAGAAACTCGATGTCCAAACCCAAATCAACCTTGAAGGAGTCTGAGACAAAAGCCAGACAAAACAAGTGAAAAAAGCGATGCTGCGGTGGTGATCATGATGCTGTGATGGAGATGAGGGGGGAGGGAACGATCAAGAGATGGTAGAGTGGAGGAAGGGAAGACAAAACGAGAGAAGGGAGCCAGGAAGCTCAATCATGCACCCCATTCATCATCCGATCCTGAGTCTGATAGCACCTCCACATCTTCAGGGAACCATCCCCATTGACGGAACTCCACGCGCGACTCCCCCAGTATACCGTTCCTCACGAACACGCCCTCTTCCTCCAGTGCGCTCCGCTGTATGGTACCAAGGTCACCATGGGCAGCAATGATGCCCGAGGTGGAGATCACGCGGTGCCACGGCGCACTTGAGGAGGTCTGGCCGAGGTGTTTCACAACTATAAATATGTAGCATGTCAGGCGAGGGCCCTCCTGGCATTAAAGATGGATACGTACGTTCGTTGACGCGCCTAGCTTGGTTCGGCGCGCCGACGAGCCTGGCGATATGTCCGCAGCTCGTCACCTTCTGCGAGGGGATCATGTGGACGAGGTTGAAAACCTGACGAAACGGTTAGTGACGGTGGAGATGCGACATAGGAAGATGTGATTCTAACCGAAGCGTTAAACTGAGCGGCGTCCATTTCAACTCGAGCAAAAGGAGAGGCTGCCACACAAGCACGAGGTAGAGGAACTCTGAGGAATCATGGAAAAATCACTCCGTTATAAGGATTCCCTTGCAAAGCTGTGCGGCACGCTGCAGAGTAACCGGCCACTTCAGAGCGTGATGGGGAGGTATTAATCAATGATGGGCTCCTGAGACTGACAGGAGCTGACGGGGTGTTTCCGTGTCAACGACGACCCGCCAGCAGGTGACGCTAGGCAACGCTGTCCAACATCTAATTGCACGGGGAATGCTCCGTGCTCGGGCCCACTGAGATAGGTCCCGATGCGTGTGTAGGTTACTTAAAGGAGTGCGCTCTGTCGGTGGTGCGATGAAGCGATTGATTGGGAGGTAGTCGCAGTGCACAGCAGACTCAGTCGTCCCTGGAGACTGAGTACTGAGTTATTAATATCAATTGTTGCTCACCTTCAATCAAGGTCATCGGAGTCCATGCAAACTTGCGCAATCTACATAGCTAACGGGCTTTGAAGCCTGAGGCACTGACCACTGGCACCCGAGGCAGCGTCTGAACGCAGGCTGGGTATCAGTGATACTGCATGTAGACAAAGGGTGACACTGTACCACATTTTGTTGACAAATCCATCACTGTCACTCACTCGTCATTCGAGTACAGATCTTTGTTACAAACTGATAGGGCAAAATATAGGCATGGGAGGAAAGCATAGGCACGGAGAGGAAAGCATGTGCATAGAGAGGAAAGAGAGCAAGGCATAGGTACAGAAGAGGGCATAGATATAGGGAGGAGGGATCTATAAGGAGGGCATAGTTACAAAGAGAAAGGCATAGAAAGGAGGCATAGGTATAACCGTATAAAGGGAGGATAAAGAGGAGGGCACAGCTATAGAGGATCGCAGACGGAGTATAGGTCTCGAGTGGAAGGCACAAGGGGGGAAGGAGAGGTGTAAAGGCATTCCAGGTATGGAGACAGGGATGCCGAGGGAAAGGGTATACAGAAGCCTGGAGTATTGCGTTCAGGCATGTAGGGCAGGTCGAGACTTGGCGCCGACAGGTAAGATTGACTCAGCATCGGAGGGTGTACTCTGAGTCCCCTTGCCAGTGGTGGGACGGAGTAAACTCCACGCAGTCGGGCTTTATCCGATTTCTGTGGCACACTCGTGGAATCTTGCTGTGAGTACGTCGAGCGTTGGCGCTGATGCTCTCGGAAATCGAATGGACTCGGAACCTTGGAGTGTGGACGGCATGATTTTCGCGTCTGCGACGGGGTGGGGTAAACCTACTGCAGATAGTGACCTGTTCCGCCGTGGCACTCAAAGTTACACCGCACCGAGAGAGGGAGTCCCCTCCAAGTGCGATATAGGAGGGAAGGCAGGCAATCAGCAAGCATGGCGTGATGGCTTGTGAGATGACGGGGAGGAGAAAGCGAGAGGGAGTTGAAGGGCTCAGAAAATCGGTGAGGTGAACACAAGCAACATCGAGAGGGTGTATATAGCTCCATGACGTCGATCTGGTTTGAAAACAAGGTGCGTAGCGGTGCTATTGACGTGGTCACATTTACTGCATCGCTCGTTCTGTTACGCCGGTATTCTCGTCTTGCAAGGGCAATCGTCCCGAGTCTGTAAAGGTCGTTCGGATTTATGCTTGTCAGATGTCAGTATTAGACGGGACCAGGCAAACAGGTAACACCCGCATTATCTTTGCACTCGTTACATAATCACAGCAAGAATCGCCTCTGTACTTGTTCATCATTTCATTTGGAACTTCCATGGACTACAGGGAATGGATGCACCCAACCCCGGAGATTTCAAGCCTCTTGCTTCGTTTCCATTAATCGATTTTGACAAGGACCGCTCTGCTCAAAGGAGATGTCAACCAATCACCACTAGCCAGTGGGAGCCAGAACAGAAGACCTCACACCTCTGAACTCTCAGATGGCAATCCCGAGCATTCCGGGAGAGAAACTGGACCCAGTCGTTCTGGACCAATTCTCCACGCTCTCAGGCTGGAATAACGATACTAACCTAGACCGGTTACAGAGCGGTCTGTGTTGCTTCTACGCATAGCGAGGCTGATGTGGACTCCCGAGTGTGCGGACGTCAAGCGCACTGCTTCCATCCAGTGTTCGTACCGTCACGAGACGCTATCAGATTTCGCTTCTAGTTGTCCCAGCTCAATATCGATATAATGCACTGATATCTGAAGACCCTCAATCTCCTCAGTCTTCGACCTTTTGGCCGGGGTTATCGTTCTGCATGGATATCGGACACAATTGACGATGACGGCAATCATCATGACTCTGTGGAGCACATGCCTCAACGTAACTTGCCTCGAGGTCTCAGCTCCGAAGTACGTGTTCGCCAATGAGCTGCTTGAGGTTCTATTTGAAGCCTACTAGGCATCACTGGCTCTCGTGTCTTCTTCTTCCAAGCGCCAGCTTAGGATACCATAGCATGAAGACACAGTCGCAAAACACCACTCCCAGCTGGCTCGATCAATCTCGATCCAAAGCCCCTGATCTGCGATAAGTTTTTGGTACCATGTGGCTCCGAATGTGGGGCTCATTGATCAGACACTGGAATGGTAGCTCTTTGCAACAGAAAGTAGGTGTATTCCTACGGTAAATCTGGCATGGCGCTTCCTGAGGATTACGGTGCTTCGAGAACCGATTTTTAACTTGATTAACGTGTCCACTGCCACACCCATGCGTTACAGACACGTAAACAAATACTGGGGCGAGTTGCTACGCGTGTCATATGGGCACTTGGTGAAGGGGGTCGACATGTTGACAGCCCAACTCAGCTTCGTACCAGATTTCAAATTTAAGTTGTGCAATCCGATTCTCCTCTCACTCTCCCCACCACCGACAAGTCATCCCTCTGAAATCATGGCCTCGAAATGGCTTGACATCTCCATCCCGTTCTTCTCAAGCAAGCCCGTTGCAAAGCCCGATTTCGTTCCAGTCTCAGTCAACTGGTTTCCTCATCGTGTTTGCAATTACGCATGTCACTTCTGCTTCCATACCCAAACCAATTCCTTTTTGCTCCCTCTCGATGATGCGAAACGCGCACTTCGACTCCTCGCCGACGCGGGGATGCAGAAGCTGAACATCAGCGGTGGAGAGCCCTTCCTCCAGCCGCGTTACATCGGAGAGGTCTTCAAGTTTTGTAAAGAGGAGCTACGAATCGAGTCTTGCTCCATCGTCAACAATGGCTCGAAGGTGACAGAGAAATGGCTGGACACGTATGGCCAGTATCTCGACGTCATGGCCATATCCTGCGATTCATTCGACTTAGAGACCAATATCAGACAGGGACGAGCAGAGAATGGAACTTCGGCTACCCACATTCCCAATGTCTTCAAGGTTGTGGAATGGGTCAAAGAAAGGGGCATCAAGGTCAAGATCAATACCGTGGTCACCACGTAAGTATTGACCCATCCAATTCCCGAAATCTTTGAAACTCATGGGACTCTAGTAATAACTGGGAGGAAGACATGAACGATCAAATCGAGGAACTTGCCCCTTTCCGCTGGAAGGCACGCCTCATCCTTCCGTGGCGTTCGACTCGGCTGATCTCTTGATAGGTCTTTCAGGTTCTTCTGCTGGACTCGGAGAACACGGGACTGGAATCCAATTCGCTTCGTGATGCTCGCAACTTGATCATTACAAAAGAGCAGTACCAAGCTTTCCTCGACCGACATGCCAAACAAGCATCTCTCGTCCCGGAGGACAACGATGCCATGAAGGATTCATACCTACTCATCGACGAAAGGATGTGGTACGCGCGTTTTACCTACAGGCTCTGCCAAAAGGATTCAAATGTTGTCCAGTTTCCTAGACTGTCGTGATGGCGGCAAGAAGCCCGGTAGATCTGTCCTCGATGTTGGTGTGGAGACAGCGCTTCTCGACTCCGGGTTCGACGAAAAGACTTTCTTAGACCGTGGGGGAATATTTGATTGGACGAGAAGCGCGAAGCCCAAAACCTTGGAGTGGTGATTGGAACTATGTCCAGAAAGAATGAGAAAGTATCTGTTGTAAAATCGGTAGGCTTGATGATGTTGTAAGTACCGTTGACGTTCCCGTCAGCCGTAACCGAGCCTTGTATCACAAACGCGAACTGCTTCTTAAGGATCCTTACCCCTTCCCGACGTTATCATTAATCTAAAAGACCTGCCTGTATTGCACATGTACGCGGAGTTGGGTAACACTTGTCAATGAACGTAAAGTCGTAATGCTGTGGAAATACAACGATATAAAATGAAAGTTTCATGGAAGCCTTTGCATAAAGAGACAGCCCTAGATTCGATCGAGATCTATGCCTAACAAAGGCCTTGCCTGCGAGTGCGGCCTGTGGTCGGCCTGCCCGGGCTCCTACCAGCAGAATGGGTGGATGCAGCACCGGAGATTTTCGGTGCAGCGTTGGGACCAACGCGATGACGCTTAGAAAGTTCGCGAGACGGCTGATGCCTGTAATCCATGGCCCTCGTGAGTTACAGGCCTTAGCTGTCTCGCGAACTCGGGGGCGGGGGGGTGTAGACGAAGAAGACATAGGCACGTCTGTGATCCATGGTGTTGTACATGCTGGCGATGTAATTCTTGATCCGATCGAGGACCATCTCCTTGACGGCATCCATTGAAACTTCCGGAAAGCAATGTCTGAAAATCTGAGGTGTAAGTACGTCCCTTTTCGAATGTAGTTTTACTTACTCCGTAAGCCATGTGTTCGGACGCGACCGAACATACAGCTCACAGAACAGCAATGGTTGATATCGATCTACCCGACCGTCACCTTTCTCGACCCCCAGCGAGGCGTGAACGGTAGAGGGGAATGAACGGATGGATGAAAGAGAACACGCAAGCACTCGTACTTAACTACTCAGAAGTATCATATGAGGTGCTTGAGGTATGAGGCCTGGAGGCGCTATCAAAGAAGCATACCATGGCATAAGCCCTCTGGGCACAATCCGTACGAAGGCCTGACACTCGCGAGCTCGTTCTCGGTACAGAACGGCCACCCACACGTGTCTATAGTGAGGAAACCATGCACCACATCTCACTGACAACCAAGTGTTCATGAGATCTGCATACCTACTCTGCCAGATCATGCAGTGTTCCTCGAATGTTTCTGGACTTTTGGCACCTCTAGGCCTGGGTAACTTCGATGCTGTGACTGGCCCGCTGCGTAGTGTGGATGAGCGTCATCTTATTGTGAGAGTCTCCTGTTGTTTGGGATAAACTAGAATATGTAGCACTTGGAATTTAGATGAGGATGAAAGACACGAGCGAGATGTAAAAAGCAGCTGGACTCACGTAACTGGCACAGTAAGTTGTAAGTTGTGTAGTAAGTTCAACGAGTCGTTCCCTTTCCACAACCACTGGCAACGGTCTCAGTGACTGGCATCTCATCTCTCCACTTTCGAACCTTCGTCTTCTGGCACAGCCAAAGCGATGGATAGCGCAGAATTTCATGCTGCGGTAGGTGCATGCCGTGGCCCAATAAATTGAGCACCGTCCTTGACCAAGTCGAACTACTCGTCTGTGCACAACGATACAGGTGTACCATGTCACACGACAGTAGGCTCTCACAGGACCTGACCCCACTATCAAACACCTGATGATCGTCGGTACAGAATCCCCCCGCAAAGAGTCACCAGTTATAGTATGTTAAACACTATACCTCCTCCAGCCTAAGAGCCGACTGATCCACTACTCACCGGTACAGGCCACATCGCCAAGTTGATTGGAATGCCCAGACACTCACGACACGTTGGCCAAGGTATGTCCATCCCCTCCACCACCCATATTAGTCGTCTACTCGGATATCCAACTGTATATCTTCGCAGCCTTGAAGTTCTTGTCCCCAGACGTCGCACCGCCTGTGCCCTGGCATCGAGTTATCTCCGCAGCTGGCACGATATCCTCACGTGGTCCAGGGACAGACGGTGCACATCGACAACGCGAAGCGCTCGAGGCGGAAGGGGTCGAAGTCACCGACGGATGAACAGGTGAATCCAGAGTGAATTTGGCTACATGGGGGTGGTTCCCGGAGCTTGGCACTATTGATATCGGCGACCATGGAGTAGCTTCACAGGAAGACGAAGAGCGTAGTGGTGAATAGTGACCATTGATATCGCACCACGTGTTGTTCTGGGTAAACTTGCCGCGTTTGTTCGTGCGTTGTACATACTTCTTATATACCCAGTTGTTTTGGACGGTGTGAACTAGGCTCTGGTGGGCCAATCTGCGCCGTCTTGACAGAAGGAAGGCATGTGTTGAGTCGCTGGCAGTTCATCCTCCAACCAGTCGTTGGTCGCCAGTTAATACAGGGGCCCACGGGATAAGATTAAAGAGGATCCTCCCCTCCGTCTATCCTCATCATAGCGGCGCCAACCCCCGACTCTAACCAAGCTTGAAGTTGCCAAGAGTTGCACAAGTTATGTGGACAAACATGGTGCATAGCGAATTTTATTATGAATCTGATGTCCTTGCAGCGTGTAATGTGACTGCGAGTCGTTTCTATGTCCTGTTCTGCTGACTCGGACTCGTTTACCGCCAACTGCCTTTTCGGCGCCCTGTGTGGCAGGGGACCTCGCTGCTGGCCTTCCGCTTGTCTTTGAAGTCAGGCACTTTGACCATAGCCAGATGGGTGTATCGAGCGAGAGTCGTTCTCTCCTCTCCAGGACAAGTTGGACAATGGGTTCGTGAACGAAAGAGCCGAAACTTTCCTGACGTGGTTGTTCTGATGCTCCGCCCGTGTCATCTGTTACACCTTGATGTTGATGAGTGAGGTGAGAGTTAAGTGACGGGCTCAACCATTCGCAAATCTTTCCAGCGTAATCAAAGTTGAAGGGATGAAACTATAACTCTTTCCCACAGGTCCATTTGCTCGGAGTGGCACGAACCTGGCTGAGAGAACCCTCCCTCACTTCGTGAGAGTCGGGGAACGTTTCGGGGATGAAGTGGCTGCGAGGTTTTGTTCCTCATCCCAGGCGACAACCTCTCTTGTTCTTGTTCCATCTCGTCGTTCACTGACATCGTTAGCAAAGATGCCTTGGGACTTGATCCATTTGAACTCTGGTAAGTGGATTATGATCGTCATGCCCTATGTCATCAACCTACCGCACATGATATTATACCCCCAGTATCGCCTTTGGGACTCGGGTGTCGGGAGACGGCCAAAATTACATTGATCAGGTGGAACGGGCCTCGGACAATGGGTTCAACCATGTTGGTAAGTTTCAAGTTTGGGAGGTCACTAATTCATTCTCCAGTTGAACATCCGCTCATCCGGTGCAGATATTGCATAGTCCTACCGAAATGAAACGGAGGCTGGTACTGCCCTGCGCGAAAGTGGTCTTATTCGTTTGGATAGATTCATTACCATCAAGTGCTTAGGCACCAACGGCTTGGATATCGACACCCCCATTCAGGAGGGCGTTGCAAACGTGAGTTGATCAGGGGAAGATATGACCAAGCGTTTGGTGCTAACAGCCGCCCTTGCAGCTTGGTGTTGATTATGTGGACTTGTACCTAATTCATTCCCCTCACTACGCCGTGCCCGATATTTCCACCGCATGGCTAATAGAAGGTTCAGGAGGCTGGACTGGCAAGGTATTGTTCTCTTCCCTCTACTTCCCCTCGAGACATCGTTGTTCAGCGGTGCGGAACTCTAGGAGCATTGGTGTCAGTAACTTTGATTTGCTGATACTAAAACCAAGCCAACCGTGAACCAGGTCAATGCTGCGTCATTAATAGTCAGTTGCTAGGTGGACGTGTCTAACCTTTTGTGATTAGATCCTCTTCCACCCCTATGTGTACCGCCAACAATCTCCTGTCTTGGGGTATGCCGCCGCGAATAGGATCGTTATCGAGACTTACAACGCGCTGCTATGAGTTCCCACCTCGCCATCCACCTTGTCTACCATATCTCACATTCACCACATAGCCCGATCACCAAGCAGACTGGGGGTCCCTTGGATGCGCCCCTGAATGACATCGCTTCGAGGCTCGGAGCTACCGCGGATCAGGTTCTCCTCACATGGACCAAGGCCAAAGGCGCCGTGGTATTCACGTATGTTATAATAGTCAGGCACTCACTGGTATGCACCCACTGGCCTTTTTAAAGGCCCGATCACAAGGCTACTTGGCGGCTGGGGACATCGGTATGTCCCGCCATTAAAATGCCAGCGTCCACCTATTTGACTTACAACTCTGGTTTTGGCAGAGCTTACACAGGAAGGCATTGCTGCGGTTGATAGGCTGACTCGGCGTGAGGCGCATGAACGCCAAGCTGACGATTAGAAAGCTGGCTGCTGATGCACTGGTTGGGGCTACTGTGTTTGGGGCTTGCAGCTACTTCAATATTTGCATTTTCTGAGTAATGCTATTGTGGAGGTGATTGGTAATGGATTGATCATCGTCTACTGGTTTCGATGTTAATACCTGACTCGCCAGACTGAAGTAGACTCGGAGCTATGGAACAAGTTGCTATGTGCTGCATGAAGGCCACTGTGCTACTTAGAATCCTACTACAGTAGATCTATGAATTGGTGGCGGCGTAACAAGGTTAAATTTAGTGGCTATGCAACGAGATGGCAGTGTCGGCGGCTATGAAGTGTAGTCCAGTCAAGCAACTAAAACACCCTTCACCCCAGTCCTAATAATCACTACCATCACCACCATCACCACCAGCGGAGATACCATGGCTCCAGTTTCAACACAACCTATCCCAAGCTTAATGAACGTGTATACCGTCGGTCCGTTCGGCGACGCAAAGCTCCCCCAGCAATGCCAGGTTCACTACGACTCAGAGCAACCTTGTGGCTGCGCGGACTCTAGCTCGCATCGTGCATGTCACAAGGCAAGGCTACGCAAGATGCTACTCCCTGTTGCACTGTCGCTTCTCGCAATCGGGGGAATGCTAGTTGTCTCATGTGCGACCGACATAAACCTACTTGACCTGATTGGGTTGGGCGGTGACAGCGGTAGTCTCTTGGGTAAGAGGGAGACCTCGTCCAGTTTCACCAACAACAAGCGTAGGTAATAGAGAGGAGTAGTCGTTTCGGTAACTGACTGGTTGTCCGCATTAGTATACCTCATCATCATTTTCGTGGGATTGCTCCTCGTGCTCATCGCGGGTATCATGCTCAGTTTCTGGTGTTGTAAAGGTAAATTGTCGTTGTCATACACGACTTTCTATCATAGGTATTTACCATCCAAACGCAGGTTCATTTGAAAATCCATTGTGCTGCCCATGCTACCTGTGCGCATGCTGTGGTGGCCTTGGTGAGTCTTACACTTCGCCCGGAAGCCCGTCACTGATTACCCTTGTCATGATATAGCTTGCTTGGAATGCATTGGATGTGGGTTGTGTGCGGCTGGACTCGACGAGGCTCTCTGATTCCTCGGGGTTCTTGTTGAGCGCTGAGTAATGACAGGGACGTTCGTGCACGAACATTATTCTTGACCTGTTCCATACCCTTCTTGTATCTCGATAACTCCCTGGACCACTCGGAGATGTTTTGGGCCTCGCATGTAAACGTCGAATGTAACATCTTATCTCGTTTTAGGTGTACCCCATAACGGCCAAGGCCAGCAACCTTGTTGTCCTCGGTGCTACCTTTATCCTATCAACTTCCGTGGGTCAAGCTTCTGCGCCGAAGTCGTTCCTATATGGAGCGCGGGCTCTTCGACGGGGGCCCTGTTCACAAAGGTGATGCGTCCCTGAGATGGGCAACTGGCTTGCTGGAGAGATATCTGTTGGAGAACCTGATCGTCGTTTGACCGGGTGAATCGACGTGCTGGGTGGCATCGAGGAGGATGAGAACCCCGTGGCAGCGGTTCACATTCGTGAATTGATCTGTGCCGTTGTAACGTCGGGTACAAATCGGATAGGTGCTTCTTCGCCGCATTTGAGCAGGTCTTGTGGGGTCACCTTGGCGTCCACCGTCTTCTGCCTGGTTCCTGGAGTACTATGCAACATGGCTATTCACGGCAGCGTGTTGAAGCGAACATTGACTCATGGCGGGCTTGGCGCACTGTGCGCCCTCTTGCTCAACGAGGGACTCTCGCAACAATTAATCAATAGCATCATTTGATGGTCTTGAAGATGCTGGAAGAGTCATGAGTGGTTCGAGTTGTTATCGGTCCCAAGACGCACGGGCCCATCAGGTTCTACTCGTTTCCCAGGCATATCTATGGTGCCGTTCTTGTTCGCGCGCATGATAAGGGAAAAAGTTGTATTCGGTTGAGGGAGTAATCTCGATTCCAACTGTCAAGCCTCCATACCATGGCAGAGGCAAAGTCGGCTTGGATGCCGCGGAGTTGTTCCACGAGAGCGGTATCGCCGTTGAGCCGGTTCGATTTCCCTGTATGGGTGAGCGCTGTCTGAATATCGGCTATTATTCTTTTTTATGTAAGCGTTAGTTCAGTTGAGTAGTTCGGTCAGCCACCGCATCACGGCTGTTCGATCACCGTGACGGAGGCCAATCTGAGACTTGTTGCCGCCGATCCGCACTAACGCATTGTCGATATCAGGAAACTTGTCTAGATCTCTAAACTTAGTCCACTCATGCTGTACACACATCGACGCTCATTCTCGGGCGGTAAACCATAAAGAACAACCGGCGATGCAGTCACACCTGAAAGCTGCCAAGTCTTGATTCCCCTGGGAGAATAGTATTTTGCAAGAAATTGTAATTCCAAACATGTCATAATTGTGCGTTTCGAAGCGAATGCAGTGGCAGTCTCCGCTGGCGTTCAAAACTGGCAAGTAATATCGAGGATTCAACAGCTTCGCATCCCCCCCTCTCCTCTATATCCATTAGATAGACTCATCATGGTCTACATCCCTCCCTCCCACTCAGACAGGGCTGTCGATGTCGGCCTCAAGCGGCGTCAACCCGATCTATCCCGACACCTGTCGACGGAGGCTAGAGCCCGACTCCCAAACCCCATCAAATCTATCTGGAAAGTGGCCCAAGTCAAGCCAGGCACCATCAACATGGGCAATGGTAAGTAGACCTCCATTTCGATGATGCGGGTAAGTAGGGACTCATCTACGTTCGTTCGTATTCAGGTGATCCGCACCACACCTTGTATCCAGTGTGCGAAATGAACTTCGTCGTACCTTCCCTCGACGAACAAGACCCTGTCCAATCCTGGAGGCAGGGCACGGGCGACCAGCAGGTCATCTCGTCCTACAAGGACGAACCCTGTGCCTTGAGCCTCCGAACTGCCATGGCCTACGGTGCTGGTGCAGGTCTCAAGCATGTGCGAGATGCCCTCGCCGAACTCAATGACCGCATCCACGCCCCTCCGAACCATACAGTCTCGCTCAGCCTCGGTAATGCCGATGCTCTGACCAAGTGTTTCCGCCTGTTGGGTAACCCGGGAGACTCCTTCCTATGCGAAGAGTTTACGTTCTCTGCCATGACTAACGCTGCACTTCCACTTGGAATCGACTGGGTTCCTATCCGAATGGATAAGGATGGTCTCATACCCTCCGATATGGAGAAAGTTCTGGCCAACTGGGATGACGCCACTCAGGGCAAGCGCCCTCACGTCCTGTACACCATTCCGTGCGTTATGTCAGCTATTTACCAATCCGTCTAATAACTGATGGTCTACTCAGCTGCTCTCAAAATCCGACTGGAAGCACCCTCTCCCTGGAGAGGCGCCGTCAAATATATCAAATTGCACGCGATTGGGACGTCATCATTCTTGAAGATGATCCATATTACTTCCTTCAGTATGATCTTGATATCCGGTCAAGCACCGTCGAGCAGTATGGCTTTACCCGTGCCATGGCTGAGGTCCTCCCTCGCTCTTTCTTGTCCATGGATAACGACGGACGTGTGATGCGCTTAGACAGGTTGGTCAGCTTAATCGTTACGCCCAAAATTAGATCTCACTATCCTCTATTCTAGTTTCAGCAAAGTTCTAGCGCCAGGGATGCGCCTCGGCTGGGTTACTTGCAACGATTTCTTCGGCGAGAAATTGGACATGTTGACAGACTCTTCGTCTCAACATCCACACGGACTCGGACAAGCCTTCATTGCAGAACTTCTGGGAAACCGTGGTTGGGGCATTGATGGTTTCATGAAATGGGTATCATCTCTGTGCCGAGAATATGAGCGCCGTCGCAACCTTTTCATGGACGTCTTCCGGCGCGAGGTAGTCAACACTGGCCTCGCGTCTGCTGAGGCCCCACAATCCGGCATGTTCGTATGGATCAAGATCAACCTCGACTGTCATCCACGCTATCGAGCAGTGGTAGACGCGGGGCTCCCTGGGAGTGCTGTGTCGAATACGGCGGAACTGATGGACGAGTTGTTCCGTAAACTTCTTGAGTGTGGGCTAGTGATGATGCCTGCATCCACGTTCGCTATCGTAGACCGGCCTGGGCACTCGGCCACCGATAGCCACATTGCTGACGTACGTGTTTCTTTGTTTCTTCGGGCTTGAGGGCGTCTGGAACTGATGATGTGTCTGTCTGCAGCGTGTTAACTACCTCCGCGCGACGTTCGTTGGAACCGACGAAACCATCGAGAACGGCCTTGCCATCTTTGGTCGTGGTCTCGAGGAGTTCTTCTGTCACTGAAGAAAACCCTGCACCAGTGCACACAGACCCAGGTCTCGCCTTTTCTGATATTGTATACGTGTAAGTTATCCTGGATGAGTTGTACTGTACGCAACACTGTTTTCGCAGTTTGCGATAGAGATTTTCCCATGCCTTGATCATTACTTATCAAAACCTATGAAGAATATGCACGCAGCTCTATATATATGGGTATTAGTAGTCTATACAAGCATAGCGTATCTTGTAATACCCCAATCCTACATGCTTTCCTTTTGAACTATCAACCCGATGTGTCGCTGCAGAGACAGTGAACGCGAATTCAAGATGTGGTTCATTGCAGGATCGCATACTTGACCAGGTCCCGCCAAACCGACAGCATGCGAGTCGGATTTTCCTCCACTGATGCTATACGACCTCGTTGCACACATACCACACAACCTCGCGGCACCAATCGGCAACTTGCCGTAAATGGTAATGAGGTCATCCGTCTCTACTTGTACTCCTCCGTGTCTCAAACCCAAATCGTGCTGACTGGCCACCGCCTGACAGTGCACACAACCTAGCAAAAAGCGATTGACAAGGTCGGCGAGGTACGCTCATGTGATAACACGTGCTCCTTTGTGCATGCAGCAGCATCTCCATCTCCACCGGAACTATTGCTGAATGAGGTGATCATCGTGTCCGTTTACTTCAAGGAGGCCGTTATCATTCTTCCCTCATAGAAACAAGCCTATTCACCTTGAACTAGCTGTAAAGGTGCTGTTGTCATCTCCGTATAGCATGGCCTCGCGAGCCCGGAGCTTATTGGCCTTGGAACATCATGGAACGAAGCTATTAGCATCCAGCATGCCATGCCTGTTCGCACAGCAAGCCTCGACGCTACGACATTTGGGGCTCTAGACCCTACAAAGTGCTCTCATTCAACCTTCATCTCACTCCCCAACTATTTCGACAGAACTTGTTAGCGACAAGCCAGAATGGACGAAACCCGTCTCTTGTCGGGCAAACGCTTTTCAGCGGTTGTTGGCGCTCTGCTGTTAAGCCTCGCTCTCATTGCATTGGACCAAACGATTGTTGCAACAGCCCTACCCGTGATCACCTCTGACTTCAACGCACTACAAGACGTTACATGGATCGTGGGTGGATACCTCCTCACCACAGTGTCGTTCATGCTTGCGTATGGACAAGCCCTGGCCATCTTTCCAACTAAAACGTGGGTACATGATCTCTGGGTTGTGTCATCAATATATGATCTTGGGCTTTCAAGGGTCTACTTGTTCTCGATCGTCGTGTTCGAGCTGGGTTCTCTCTTTTGTGGCATTGCTCCGTCTGTGAACTTCCTCGTTTTTGGGCGCGCGTTCGCTGGGATAGGTGCCGCTGGCATCTCCGTGTCTGTCCTCACAATCATGGCTGAGGCACGTTGACATGGCATGTCTTTAATAAAGAACCCAATGAATTGTTTCAATAGAGCACCGCCATTCGTTTCCGCGCCATCGTATTCGGAGCTATTGGTGCACTGTTCAGTCTATCGAGCATCATAGGACCCTTGATAGGAGGTAAACCTTAGCACAGGCTCTTTGGACTTTTGCTCATTCGGGACTCAGGGTCATTTACGACACGGCTTACTTGTAAGACTCGAGGAGTGAATTTGTAGGCTCCTAGGCTGACTATTCTTCAATAGGGCGATGGTGCTTCTGTGAGAGAATCAAGAGCTCTCTGGACTCCGTCTTACGCCCAACATTGCAGACATCAATCTTCCCCTTGGAGCAACCTCCTATCTAGTTATTTTCTTCAGTCTGCCACTCCATAAGCCGTTAGCAGGCTACTCAGACGCAAAGACGATGCTGAAAAGACTTGCTGAAATGGACTACATAGGTGGGTCGCGGAGTTAAACGACTCGATTCCAATTCACCAAGTCAACTAGGTTGTCTGCTATGTCTCGCAACCATGGTTGTTCTTGTGTTGCCTCTTCTGTGGGGTAGCAGTGACCACTCGTGGCGCTCGCCAGTCGTAATTTCTGTTACGTTATCTTCCATCTCTTTCGATATATATCCTTACGGAGTAACACAGCTTTTCTGCGTATTCGCTGTTCTCCTTGCCACTCTGCTGCTGTGGGAATGGCATCAAGGCGATAAGGGCATCTTACCCTTGAAGGTGCTCGCAAGACGTTCACAGTAGGTCAACCCTCGCATGGCACGCTGTGCGAACCTGACGGTGACATAGAATCGGAGCCTGCATCGTTGCCTTCTTCACGATGTTCAATATGCTTGTGTTGACTTAGTAAGTGTCAACTCTTCCTATTGAAGTTATTCTGACCGGCACCTAAAGCTACATTCCCATGCTCTATCAAGCGGTGTATGACCGCAGTCCTATCCGTTCTGGCATCGATATGCTGCCGTTCCTGCTGTCTTCGGTAGTCACTACGATCAGCACGGGCATTTTCATGTCACAGACTGGACATTATTGGACTATTCTCACCGTCGGCCCCGTGTACGTGCATCATGAGGATCTTTGGGGTGGTGAGCTTGTCATTTAGTACATCGATCATTAGGTTCAGCTCCGTCGCTGGCGGACTGCTTTTCACCACTACCGAGAGCACGTCTACGGCAAAGCTCGTTGGATATCAGATCCTCTGTGGCATTGGAGTCGGTAAGCTGCCAAAGGTATCACGGTAGTCGTTGCTCTGAAGAACGACCTAGGATCTACGATTCAGAATGCGTTTACAGCACGTGAGCACAGCAACCAATTTGACCAGCCTCGCAAACGAGGGACTGATTGTTCCCTAGTCCAAGCAGACACTGATCCGGAGTCTGTGTCTGTGTGCAGTGCGATCGCCTCCTTTATGCAGATTCTGGGTGGGTTTATTGGGGTTACGGTGTACGGAATACACGCACTCTCTCGTCTCAGCGAATACTGACCACAAAAACATGCAGCGCAGGAGTGATCTTCAACAATCAACTCCGCTACAACTTGACTGTGTACGCCCCCGATGTCGAGCCTGGACTTGTCTCCGCAAGTGTTGCGGCGATTTACTCCGCGGTGCCCGCTAACCTGCGACCTGGTGTCGTTCACGCGTATGTGAAGTCGGTGTGTAAAACGTTCGATTCGTGGGTTATGATCTTTGGTTCACTATTTGAGATGTAGCTGGGCTGCGTTTTCATCACTGCTGTCCCAGCCGGTGTTTTGACCATCTTAGGGGCAGCCTTGATGAGGTGAGCTATTTTTGTGCCAATCCAACACCTGTATGCCAACCCACGTACGTACGTGATTTCAGAAACTTGAATTTGAGACGCCCAGGCGGAGTCTCACGGGAAGAACTTGTCGAGACAAACTTGCAGACCGACAGCGAGAAACAGTCGGCACCCCACCCTTGAGCAGAAGATGATGCACGACGGATGACATGCATTCACACTCTTGCATTCGTTCCCTGTTGTATGAGACAAGCAACATTGTATATTATGATATTTTCATGCATGCGATCAATCCAACTCTAGCAAGGAACAATGGACTTCAGGGAACAATCACGGAACGGATGTGCGAGGACCGCTTCAATATCTCTTTCAGTGCACCTGTTACCGCATTCATGTCCTTCATGTCAATAGCGTGCACCGCCTTTGGCCCCTCGAACGCGCCGGTGTCAATCTTCGCGGCAAGCATATCCAAGAACTCCTTGATCTCGGTCGGGCCAAGCATGCTCGACTTCATCCCCTTCATAGTCAACGCCTTGGTGTAGAACGTGCGCATGTTAATGGGGAACATGCCATCCTTTGCATGTACGGCCATGACCACCACACGACCGGTGCCCTTGGGCGTCATCGTGAAGAGCGCATCGTTGAGGGGTTGTTCGTAGCCTGCACAGTCAAGGAGGACATCGATCTTATTCTGGAGGCCCTCCTTTGCTATCGCATCGCGAATAGCAGTGTTTGACGTCAGTTCGATGGGCGTCACGTACGGTGGTGGTGTCGCGTTTGCGAGCGAGGTGTAGGAGCCGAATATGCGAGCGCCACGGTCTTTGCATAGTTGCGCTGCAGCGGATCCGATGCCACCGCGCGCACCTGGGCCGTATTCGTGAACACGAGCGTGACGACGAGAGACGAAAGAGCGCGAACGTACCGATGATGATAACGTTGTCTCCTTGCTTGACGTTCGCGAGCGTGTCGACGGTGATCCAGGCACAGAGCCACGGGAGCGTCATGCTCCCGGCCTCGAGATGGCCCAGGCTCGTGGGCTTGCGACTCAGCGCGGCCACTGGGACTTTGACGAACCTGTTGATGCGAGGATGCTTAGAAATGCTTTCCAGGATCGCGTAGGAGTTTGATTCTTACTCTGCAAAAGTCCCATCGGAGGTAAACCCTCTTTCGCTCCCTGTTCCCCATACATCAGCGCCTATCCATTCACTGGAGGCAGCGCCAGTATCGTCCAGGGCTTCCACGACCTCGCCCGAAAAGTCCCGTCCCGAGGTTCGTGGCAAAGTCACGAAAGGCAGTACACCCAAAACTGCTGCTGCATCCGACTAGATACGACAGTCAGTGTGGTTTCCTTGACGCTCGATTGACGATCAAGGAAAGAAAGGAGAGAATACTCGGCACTTACCCCGTTGATTCCCGCAGCCTTTACACGAACGAGTGCTTCGCCGGGGGCCAGCAAAGGCTTCTCTACGTTGCCCAAGGCCAGGTTATCAAATGAACCCGTCTTTTCGAATCTAAGCGCCTGCATCGTGAACCACCGACTACTCGTGCGATGAGGATATCTACAAGGTGGGGTGCCACAAGGGCCTAAATATCGCAATCTAGATTTCGTAGTACCTACGAAAACGGGACTACTCACGAAACTAGTCGATGGAGAAAACGCGGTGTTGAGGGCTGCGAGCTGACGAATCGATGCGCTGCTTGATATTGGCGATGTAGTACGACTTGATGAAACATCCAGTGTTCTTAGGCTCGTGCGCACTAGTAGTGCGGTCTGGCTCAGCCAGGCTGGCCGTATAGTGTCCGCGCGTAGACGCGTGCTACGAGCGACACGTGCCATTGGCCACTGCCCCTTCGCTAACTTGCAACTCCCATTTCATTTCATCACACGGAGGAACTTGACACCTCACTCCGACTCTCAGGCTAAAGTTTCCATTGACAACGCTAGGAACCAGGTCCTGCTGAGGAACTGGTCACCCCCTGTGCATTAAACCAGTTCTAATTAAACGATTTATTTTTTCTGGTATCGGGCGTGGCGTTGATGTTTTCGTCCGCCTTGGTACTAACTCAGTGACTACTATCTGTCTCCTAGTAGTTCGAGGGGGAGCCACCGAGGGCCACTGGCACTTTGGCAGTGCCACAGGCTCCCATCGCTGCCAATCGCTGCCTCGCTAGCTATCAGTGCCAACCCATAGGATGCTATGGGCATGCAACGCCGAGCCAGTTCAGCTCGGTTTAGCGTTCGGTGATACGTACACTGAGCACATGCTGCACAAGCTCAATCGGGCGAGTGCTGCCTCATCATTAATAATTCCTCCCTGAACTTATATTTGGCGGTATTAAGTTGTACCACACGATGCGTGCAACTCGGACTCGAGTCAATCTGAGAACTTAGGAAGCCGACGCGAATTTCATAATGGATTGTTCAACGTTCTTCAGTTCGTCGCTCGGCTAACTCATGCTCAGTGATTCATGATACAATTTGCACTGTGGTGGTCGAGTAGTTGCACTGCACTTTGCAGTCTGCCATTGGCTGAACAAGTCTTCAGCGACTCTCAAGCGAGGCTTAGCGGGCCCTGTACCTGTACCATACCCAAAGGGGGTCAGTTTTCAAACATTTATGAGCCTTTTTCGTATTTTTGGATTCCTGATGTGGTTCCCATTAAGCTTTGGTTACCCTGGCCCAAGTTCAGCCGCTATTTATTTCCTGTCATTCTGACTCGTTCTTCTTCAAGTCGCGCGCAGTTAGAGAGCGATGGCATGCGAGCAATCTGTCACTCAACAAAGACAATAAAGCCTTTTCTGTACTCACCGTAATGGGTTGTGGTTCTAAACACTCGAGTTGATGATTGTCAGTGGCCGTTCTTTCCGAGTATGTGCATGCATTGACAGGGCGATCCTTCTTTCCGCCGCAGATATCAGAGGCGAGGGTCTTCTAATCGGTCGCTGAGCGTATTTGCACCGCATGATAGTAATACCACCTTCCAGGGGTTGTTGGAACTTTGTTGATCCTGGACTGAGACGTACATAATCCAATTCAGTGGGAGAAAGTTGAACTTCAAGTTGAAGCAGAGCGCAATGATCCGAGTTAACCCAGATTAGCAATGCTGGCTGCCCGCATCATGGTGATGCAGGATTCAGATGTTCGAAATGCTTCCAAGATGAAGCCTTTGAGCTCAAACGTGAAGCAAGACGTCAGAATACGTTACGAGTACTCCCACCCAGTGCACTGGTAATTAGTTACCTTCCAATAACGTAACTTCAAGTTGGGAGCAAAGAAGAGTCACGAAAGGGACAAGCTTTCAAGCATGGCGATATATTAGGACCGACCATGATGCGCCCACTCTTCATCTTGCCATGAACGGATCCGCCGACCATAGAAGATGAGAACACCGAGACCTCCGAAGGAGAAGAACGCGATCATGAAACATTGAACACCGAATCCCCATCCGTCTCCCAACTCAGACACCAGCGGTTGGTTGTAAAACAGGACGATGAAGGAACCAAGCTGAGAACGGCGTCATTAACGTGATGATGCTGGCACGATGAGCTCACCTACTGCTCGGAATAAGTTCAGTACGGTGGCAACTTCCTTTGCAGATGAGGGATAACAGTCCACAACGTACGAGTAGCTAGCAGCGATGGCAGATCAGCCAAGCAAAGCTAGATTCAGCAGAACTCACCAGACACTCGTCATGATCTGAACACCACATGCTGTAACACCGGAGCCAACGGCGAGGACGGCCCAGTGGTCATGACGTTCAGCCGCGATTCCGAACCACAAGAGGCCAACCTGTGTTACGAGAGGATATTGAGCCTCGGATCGGAACCCGCCAAAATCCTTCAACTTGCAATGGATAAGATAATGCCACCGAATGCAATAGTTAACCTTCTCTCTAACGTAGCGTCTTGACCGAGCCTAGAAGACATGTGACCCCGATAAACTATCCAATCGCCCGCTCTCCCAGCAATCCCCTCGGCGATGAGCGAGCCCAGCAAAAGCGGTAAGTAAAGTAACCCTTGTGCTCGGTCATCAAGGCCATAGCATTCCCCGTAGATGACTGGGAACAAGCCCGTCATGGACACGGTTCCGTCTGTGTTATAGATGTACCGTTGAGATCCGTGATCAAATCCCACCCAAAGAGATGGGACATACAGCAGAAGGGCACTACAAAGGCCATGGACACGAGCCAGACAGGGACAAGCAGCATCGCGCGATAAATCCGAACAAAAGAGAGGAATACACTCGTCTCTCGAATTTGTGGGGTAAGACCATTCTGTTGCATGATCGCAGAATCCACGAGTGCGGGGAATGAGACGAGCATGCAAGGTGGGCTTCCGGTCTCTGGGAGGCATGCGATCTGCAGCAGGAGGAGAACACCTAGAAGAATTGCACAGAGCCAGAGGATCCAGCGATAGGAAGTGTAGTAGACGACGAATCTGATGACAGGATGGAGTAAGCACAGTGAGCAAATCGATTCTTTCGGCCTCACCCTCCGATCAATGGCGACAAGAAAGGCCCGACAGTTATGCCTAGTGTCCAGAGGCCAACAGCACGACCCTTCTCAGAAGGGCTGTACATGTCATTGATGTAGGCAGCCCCTATGGAAAGGGCTCCGCACACTCCGAAACCTTGAAACACCTAAAGTCGAGATGAGCATTTGGTAATGCATGAAGGCGCTGATCTCATACTCTTCCCACCATCATCCCATCGTACGTATGTGCTGACGCGACGCCACATGCCGCACACACACTTACAGCCATTGACACGATAATCACCTAGGTCGTAAAGACTCTTCAGCATCAACATTAACGCCATAGGGGCAATAAGGCCTAGACTTACCGGCCGCCTACCAAACCGATCGGCCAGAGGATTCCAAATCAGAACCTGCGTGACAAGGGTAAGTTAGCCTGTATGGCCACAGAATTGAGCAACCACCAACCCCAAAACCCAGAAAAAGTACGTATACTCCGACCAAGTAGGAGAGAGCATCTGTGCTCTGATCTAGTTCCGTGGACATCGCGAGGAAGGCTGGGATCTGTAATAGCGAACTTATCACTGGTGACAGATATGCGGCTTCAAGACGGCCACGCACGAAGACTGACGCGCAACCTGAAGCCAGAGAAACCTGGGCTACAAGCTGGAAGAGCACCAGGCGCTTCAACCAGTTCGGCCAGCTCGAAGGACTGGCGTCTTTTTCCGCCTTATCGAGAGACGAGGAGTCGGGCGAATGACTCGCGCCTTCTTTGATGCTGTACATGACTGTTCCCTGTGGCTTGAAGAAGCGTTTCATCTGGTCGTTCGACTTGTCAGTAAACTCGTGGTGCGCATGCCACCGTTGGCAGTACATACCTTGTCAAGATGGACGAAGGAAGAGCGAGGCAGACGTGCCCAGACGAAGCAGGTCGAGTGAAAACAATCATCCCTTCTCTGCTACGAGGGAGAGGGGCTTGTATAAGGCCCTGGAATACTTCAATGGGTCAGCGGATTGCACTTTGAATGTTGTGACGCGACTCTGCAACGCAGACATGGGTCAAGAACTGCAAGTTGTGGCAAGTTGACACTCCGCCTCCCGATTTGATGCAACGTGCTGATACTACGGTGCTCCTCCAAAAAAGTTACTCTCGCTTGTCCCTTGGGCTAGAAAACAGTACTATTCAAGTTCGTCACAGCTACTACACCATCACAAGTCCGCCACAACTACTGTACCATCGATTAAACAACAAAAGAAAGAGCGACTATCAGATGCTCTAGACTAGCAAGATTACAGGTAGACTGTAGTGGTGTTTGGTGGGTGATTCACCCTCGGCGGATCAGTGGATCAGGGTGCGATGGGTCCTAGTACCACACTAGGAGTGCTCGCCCTGTGTACATCCTTTTCCATTACTGCGGGCGAGCTTGCATGGCCCCGTGCCCAATCCTCGTTTTGCCACGAACGGATCCGCCGTCCGTAGAAGCTGAGAATGCAAAGACCTCCAAAGGAGAAGAGAGCGATCATGAAGCACTGAATACCGAATCCCCATCCGTCTCCTAACTCAGACACCAGCGGTTGGTTGTAAAACAGAACGATGAAGGAACCAAGCTAAGAAGGATGTCAGTCTGGGAACGTCGACACGATAGTTTCACCTACTGATCGGAACAGGTTTATTACGGTAGCCACTTCTTTTGCAGACGAGGGGTAACAGTCCACGATGTATGAGTAGCTGAGCACGGCGTTAGTCAAGAAAGGCATGCAGCAGTGAATGATCGAGGACTCGCCAGACACTCGTCGTTGTCTGGACACCACATGCTGCAACGCCAGTGCCGACGGCGAGGACGGCCCAATGGTCATTTCGATCAGCGGCGACTCCGAACCACAACAGACCAACCTGTAACGGGACAACCGTGAACTTGGTTCAACCACCCAATGAACTTATCTTCACAATGGACAGAGCATTCCCACAGTGTGCAACGATCAACCTTCTCTCCAGCCAAGGTTCCCTCGCTTGGGCCGTGATAGAAGAGTTGAAGCCCCGATACACGATCCAATCGCCTGCTCTCCCAGCAATCACCTCGGCGATGAGGGAGCCGAGCAAAAGTGGTATGTAAAGTAAACCTTGTGCACGGTCATCAAGGCCATAGCATTCGCCATAAATGACCGGGAACAGGTTCGTTATCGACACGATCCCATCTATATTGGATGGATCACTAAGATCCACGATCAAACCCCGCACACAAAGAGACGGGAACATACAGGAGTAGGGGACCACAAAGACCATGGACACGAGCCAGACCGGCACCAGCAGGGCCGCGCGATAAGTCCGAGCAAGAGAATGGAGTATACTCGCCCCTTGAATGTTTGGAGCGAGATACCTCTGGTTCGCGATTGCAGAATCCACAAGTGCGGGGATTGCGATGGACTTCATAGGTGGGCTCCCGGCTTCTGGAAGACATGCGATCTGGAGGAGGAGGAGAAGGCCGAGAAGAATTACACAAAGCCACAAGATCCAGCGATAGGACGTATAGTAGGCGATGAATCTGATGGTGGGATGAAGTAAGCACAGTGAGCAAATCGATGCTCCCTCAAGGCCTCACCCTCCGATCAATGGCGACAAGAACGGTCCGATGGTTATGCCCAAGGTCCAAATGCCAACGGCGCGACCTCTCTCTGAAGGACTGTACATATCATTGATGTAAGCAATGCCAAGTGAAACCCCCCCGCACACCCCGAAAGCCTGAAACACCTAAAGCCGCGATTAGCTCCTGGTGCCAGTACATATGAGGGAGTTGTACTGTACTCTTCCTGCCATCATGTTACCGTACGTGTGTGCTGACGCAACGCCACAGGAGGCACACACAGCTATAGTCATCGACAAGATCGTCACCTACGTCATAAATATTCTTCAGCATCAGCGCAAGGCGTCAAGATTACAGTCTTTGCACTTACTGGCCGCCTACCAAATCGATCGGCCAGAGGATTCCAGAACAGCACCTACCAGGGATAAGTTAGCCTGTTTAGTCACAGAATGGTGCTTGCGCAAACCCCAAAACCCAGCAGAAGAGCATATGTTCCGACTAAGTAGGAGATAGCACTGATGCTCTTATCTAGTTCTGCGGACATGGTGAGGAATGCTGGGATCTGTAGTGGTGAACCTGTCACTGGTCACGGCTATACAATCTCAGGTCGGCTACGCACGAAGGCTGGTGCACACCACGAAGCCAGAAAGACCTGGGATACAACCTGGAAAAGTACTAGGCGCTTCAACCAGATTGGCCAGCTCGATGGAGTACCATACTCCTGCGGAGTAGACGAAAGATGCTTTGCCGCGTTATCAAAGGATGGGGAATTACCCCCCTCTCTGGTCGAGTCGTCCATGAGATTTTTTCTGTGACTTGAAGGGGGCCAGTCTCGAGGAGTTTCGTCGGTTCAAGTTCAAGAGACGCATAGGCCAGGCGCCTGCCAGCAGGCCAACAGCCACCCTAGCCCTAAGAAGACATGGTAACGTGAACGTCGACTGAGAAGAACCGGAAAGAAGTTTTCAAAATACTACATGCTGACAGCAGGCCAGACTCTCACGAAACGTGCACGCAGATATGTGGCTGGTAGCGGCCAGTCATGCAAGGGGTGGTCGACAAATTGGAGTCTATTGACGCCCTGATGCGGAGCCTTGGGATCCTGGCCCGTGATCACCAACTACACCAGGAAATATCGTTCAAGTCCCCATCACTGTCACTTTTGACTCCATCCAACGTACGAAGCCACAGTGACTATACTCGCGGTTCCGTGGGCCAGTAAGAATGATATCGAGGTTTGCATGGTCCATCCAGGGAACTTCACTGGCTGTGTGGGTCAGCGATTGCAGTGGGTGGCAGTCCCTCCGACAGTGCAGTTCATAGCACTGAAAGTCAGTCTGACAGTGTCCAGGTCGCGATGCATATCACAGGTGTGTACACTTATTGAACAATTTGCCCAAGGCAAGTGTACTGGACTCAAAGGAGGAGAGCGACAATCTTGCCTGTGCGATGATAGTGAAGGTTATCTGGACCCATTGAGCATGGTGCTTAGCTGCCAGTCACCACATTTGATGCGGATTCTAGTAGAAGGGGATAAGTTCCTCGCGTCGCACGGAGGAGAGAAAGGAAACGGGTCAAGCTGAGCCGAGGTATGTAAGCACTTCGGTTCGTTTAATCGATTCGGTTGGCGTCCGAGCTGTGCGTGATATTAAATCGGGTCGGCTAAGAGAGGCAATGTAGTAGCCTGTGTTGGGATTAGCTTATGTTTTTTGTGACATAGCTTTCACTTTCATGTAAATCGTAGATCTTGCCGAGGCGCCTGATACTCCAGTGCGTCCCACCGAGCTGCGCCCCAAACAATGGCCACTTAAACGACGACTTAGTTGACGTGCAGTGTCCCACTCGACAGATCCAATGGTGTTATGGACACGGCCTTTTCGTGGTTCCATGTGTCAACCTAATCTTTGATAGCGCCGCACCCGAATAACGGAATGTAATATCGATTTCGCAGACACGGGTGGGCTTCTCTTGCTGAACCGATCCTGCTGAATGATGGCGGACGTAACTCGATATGTTTGTACTCAGTCGCCTTACAACCGTTCCGGTATCGTATCTACAAACTCAGCCGTTCACAGTTCACAGGGCGCACTTGACCCCCTGGCAAGGTATAAAGGACGGACGTCCAAGGAGATCCGAAAATACCAATCCAGCACTCCTCCTTAGATTTCATCCTGCAATCTCATTTCTTTAGAACACCCTTTCCTACTTATCCATCCATGACTCCCGTCGCTGTTACGCCCGTCGCCCCCGTCGACATCATCTGTGACTTGAAACGTACCGAACGTGCAACAGAATACTCCCCAGTTACCCTGCTCGACGTCTTCTCTCGCGCTGTCTCACAATATCCTAACCATGAACTCAGCTTCATCACGTCATCCGCACATGACTCCACCATCCACACTAAGACTTTCGCCGAATTTAACCAACATGTACACGCCCTGGCCCAGGCTATGCGCGCTTGGGGCAAACCCACCGGCTCAGTCATCGTTGTCTACCTCACTGAACATGAGGACAACATGGCAGCCGTGTGGGCCTCCCTTCTTGCTGGTTACGTCCCTTGCTTGCAGCCTGCCTTGAGTGCACAGCAAGCACACAAGGAAGGTCACGTTGCACACATCAAAAACCTTTTTTCGTCAGCAACCTGGCTTACCAATGAGAGCGGTGCAGAGCAAGTGCAGTCCATCTCCGGTCTCGACATTCACCTGCTCTCCACGCTTCAGACTTCTGCCGGGGCCAGCGAGGACTTCCAGGCACACCAACCCAACGCTGATGACGAGGCAATCCTCTTCTTGACTTCAGGATCCACTGGTTTCTCCAAGGCCGTTGTCCACACGCACCGGACTATCCTCGCGGCTTGCCATGCCAAGGGCGAGAGCTATGACCTTACCGCGGAATCCAAGATCATGAACTGTTCGTTGCTCGATTGCCTATGAGGTGCTCTGCTGACGTAACTATGACAGGGGTCGGTTTCGACCATGTTGCTGGGTCGCTTGAGATGCACATTGCGCCTCTCTTGTATGGTGCTTCTCAATTGCATGTGCACGCGTCCGCGATCCTCTCTGATCCCTTGCGTTTCCTTCACCTGATCGAGGAAAAGGTATGTGGTTGATCTTGCATCCGGTGTTCCCCGATCTCATTCCTGATTCAAGTCGATCCAACTTGCATTCGCACCCAACTTCCTGCTTGCGAAACTCACGCGTGACCTTGAGAAGCGCAGTGATCTCTTCGGAAAATTCGACCTCTCTTCCATCAAACGCATCAACAGCGGTGGCGAAGCAGTGGT